>SOPF01023373.1:0-29214 GCA_012979155.1 Hypericum perforatum
CAGTAAGATAGCCGGAGTTCAGGTTCTCAAAAGAAGCAGATCGTAGTTTCTTAGCAGTTAACGAAAAGAAGCGAAGAAGACAGACTTTCTTCTGATTACATATCCTCTTGTAAGGAAGAAGCATTTGAATCCACTGCCACTCTCTCTTCTCCCTATGAGCAGAAGCAACATCATCTCGAACTTGCGATACAGGAACCAAATTCCCCACTGCAAGAAGAACCGAAAAAGTCAGAAACCAGGATGCAGGACGAAGAAATCAACTTGCATATTAGCATGACAAATCACCAGAAGTATTAGCAACATCACAGAGAAATTGATTACTTGGGGTCCGAACCGTAGTATTCTTAGGCCCGACATGTAAGAGCTTGAAGACAACGTTTCCCTCTGGAAGAAACTTCTGTAATGCCCAAATGACGATATCCATGCTCTTCCTATTTCCATCAATAGCTATTCCCACATTCAGAGGAGGTACAGAGGGCAAACCAAGAACCTGGCTGGCCTCAAATATTTCATCTCGTTCCATGTTAATCCACCGTCGTGTTGATCCGAATCACCACGAATAAAACCACCGGAAATTTGATATTTTGACGGATCGAAACCTGTCAAACACACATAATAGACACAAGTTTCATAAGAACAGACACATTAAGCAATCAAATGAAACCCATTTCACAGAAATAGTCACAGTGAAAGACCAGCACTTCAAAAGTGCAAAGCACATAATTTCAGAAAACAAAGAGTAAGGCACAGCTCATCTAAGTTTGAGTTCTGTCACTCACACTGAAACCAAGAAGCAATAATTGGTAAAAATATAATAATTGGTAGGCATCAGGAAGAACACTTGCAACAGAGTTGTTCTACATTAATCAAGGAAAGATCGAGCCTTTGAGAATGCACTAATAATAAATAATTATTCAAATTTTTTTTACAACATTCAAAATTCCTACTCAACTCGAATTATCAGGCTCGTTATACTTTGGGAACTCTAAAATTATAAAGGTTTAACATATAGACTGCTGTGCTCACTTAAAAAACACAAAAAACGAACATAAAACAGAACATGATAGTAATCGATTTCGAATATCAGAACTTCAAATGAAATAAAAGTTGAAGGAAATTGCAGACAAACCCAGAAAGCAGAAACACATAAACACAACCAAACAGAGAACACAACACACATACCCATAAAGTGAAATACGTCAAAGCTCTAACCTTTACTCATCCAAACACCGACAATGGAGAGAAAGAAAGACAGGAGAAACTGAACATGTAATATCAATACATATTGTTTTAAAGACAGGAGTGGACCCCGCGACAATAAAATGACATTATTATACTATGAAACTTGCGCTTTACGGAGGTAGAAATTTCTTAAATGAGACTAATTGGATTTATTTTTTTTGCTTCATTTCAGAAATTGGACGGCTTTTTGCTGCTTGTTGCTAGTTGAATTATTGCAATTTCCTTATGGACTTGGGAAGAATTGGTTTTATGGCTATTGATTCTAGAGAGAGAGAGATTCGATGAGGCTGGAGGGTAGGGGAGTGAATTTATTTTCATAAAATAAAATAATTAATTCAAATTAATTTAACTTAATTAGATTTTATGGAAAATTCTATATTGAATTCAAATTTCTGACACTAAAATTCATTTTCATGCATTTCATGATGTACTATTGACTTTCTGTTGCAAGGCCCCCGTGATCACTTAATTTTCTTCTTCAAGATATTTGTTAGGAAAATCTCAACTTATTGATATGGATAATAAAAAAAAGGGTAAATTACTCTCAGGTCTCTGGTCTTTACATTATTTTTCTATTAGGTCCCTCCTTTGTCATAAATAAGTATTAAGTCCCTGTTTTATTCAAAAATGTTTGTCTCGAGTCCCCACCGACCAAATCGGACTTTTTTTTTAATTTTTTGTCATGTGAAATAACTATTTTACCCTTCACAAAACCACAAATTTCATCATATTTTTGTCGTTTTGTGAAGGATAAAATAGTCATTTCACATGACAAAAAATTTAAAAAAAAGTCCGATTTGGTTGGTGGGGACCCGAGACAAACATTTTTGAATAAAACAGGGACAGATTAATCATTTATGTAACAGGAGGGACCCAATAGGAAATTTCGGTAAAGACCAGGGACCTCAGGGTAATTTGCCCTAAAAAAATAATCTTTTAAATCTTTCTTAATTAGGGCATCCCATCATCTCTTTGTTTATTGTTTTTACTATATATCTAAGTACGTGCCTAAATCTCCTGGGATAAATATTTTGTATAAGCAGATTTTATCGTCATATAAAGACAAGTACTGAAGTACATATTACGACCCCGGTGTGTTAACATCTCGGTTAAATAGATGGATTCGCTCTGTCAAAAAGGAAAAATACCCAGTAAACATTAGGATATTTGCCGACAAAAATTGGTATTGACAATTTTTATAAATTTTATCTAATTCAAATATAAATTAACAGACCAACTATTTATTTAAATACCAATTGATATTTTTCAAACAAGTGAGATGTGAAACACCTACAAGAACTTTCACAAAGCCAAACGAGCGACAAGTTAGCAGCATTCGTCAATGAGTTGATTACCCAACGAAGTTTCCGGCAAAAAGACATCAACATTCAATTTCGACTTGTAGCGTGTAGGCCCTTCAAATTTTTGTTTCTATATGATATTGACATTGTCTAACACAATCAGATAAGATCCTTCAAAATTTTGATTTGTGTCGATTATTCCTTCAAATAGATCTTGATGAAATCGTAACATATGAAATTTTGAACAATTTTGCAATGAAATAGGCCAAGTTGTTATTAGATAAACTATGTTTTTAATATTTTTTTGAAAATAAATTATTACACCATAACAATGCTAAGATTTAAACTCTAATCTATGAGATAAATACATGTCTTTGTGCTTGGGGCTCAAAGCCCATTTTTCAATATTATTTTTAATTTGTAAAACCTAAACGTAATACATTAGTAAATTAATGCAATTTTCTTTGGACCGACGTTATTGGTTATGGATCCCGTTTAGTTTGGTGTTTGGTGAGAGGTGAGAGAACCCCACTTTCCTTATTTCTTGAATTGCATTCATTACTGGATTATCCGACGTTGACCCGACGACTCCAGTCTTAGCAGAATTTTCATTTAGGAAAACAATTTTTTATTACAATTATTCTTGGATATTAATTTGTACCACATGTCCCCACCTAATCTTAACCGCTTTCCTAAGCCTGACATGTCCTAAACTGCATTTCCTCATGTTCTAGATGGTCAATGTCCAAAAGATTTTTCAATTCGGATCGTCTTCCAAAAAAAAGTTAACGTTATTATCTCCAAGCGTGATAATTAATATTGACGATCATCACAATCACCATACCAGGACGAGATAAGCCTGTTCATTTGAAAAAAAAAGAAGCTTGTTCCTTTATACTTGGACGAGATTAACAAGTTGAGATTTAAATATATTAGTTTGTTAAATGTTAATTTTTTGTGGATTACTAACCACTTCCGACACAATTATTAATGTTTCCTGGTGAAACCCCTATATTAGGATAATAACGAAAATTTTCAACCACTTTTTTACTTGAGTCGAACCCGAAAAAAAAATAATGGAAGTCCAATTTAACTTATGGTATGAACAACTTGTTTAATACATGGTCCATATATGATAATTGGGCTTCAAATGTCTATATTTAGCTTTATTCCTCTACGAACATTTTAGAGAAACGTTAATCAGTTTAACAAATTTTTAACTAAAATAATATATCCTTTTTTTTTTTAAGTTTACTAAAAGCGTCTTAGAAAATCTACCCAAATAAAAAAACACGACATCACATAATACTTATAAAAGAAACGTCAAATCACATCGTATTTGCATTAAATTATACCAAGAATGATATAAACTTGTGAAATAAAAATAGAATTTCAGTGGTTGGTGGTCGTCCAGTCCATGATCGCCGACAAGAGAGAGTAATTGGGCAAGAGATTCTTGCTCGGCAAAGGCAAGTTTGTCATGGGCGACTGGTCGTTGCCTTGTAGCCATTTCTCAATCGCTTTCCGTTCGTATGTGTATCCATCAGCAGCAACACATGGATTGCTCATCACATCCTGAGTCCACCAAATTAAACCATACCTCAGAAAACAGCATCACTTTTTGTCATCCATGTGTAATTTTTCCGAATTCCGGGACCTATCCGTATTTTACCCTTGCTAATATGGAGAATTGCATCAACTCTATCATGTCATTCATATTTCGTTTAGATACAAATAACGTGTAAATCGATCAGTAAAAAATTGTTATAGTTTAATCAGATGTATCAAATTCGGATTTTCGGTCCGAATTTGGTACACGTACCTTAAGTATTGGGCAAATGAAGTGGCTTGGAGGAGTTGGTGAAGAGTTGGTAATAGAAGCAGCAGCATCTCTAGCTGCATCAGCAACCATCTTGAGCTTCTCAAGCACAGGAAGCACTTCATCTGTCAAGTGAGGCCTATTCCTGCGCCTCAGCTCCGCGCACCGGAGTCCCAACACGGCCAATTCCTCGGTCTCTTTAAGCGGCCAGTCGCCAGCTTCATGGTCTAAAAGCTCCACCAGACGGCCTTCTTCGATTGCTGTTTCGGTTGCATGTGTTAATGCCATTGCTGGTTTAGCAGTTATCAGCTGCAGTAAGATCATCCCGAACGAGTACACATCCGATGTGGGCGAGATCAGTCCGGTTCTCTGGTACTCGGGGTCTATATAAGCATCAGAATGTAGCATTGTCGACAGGCCGATGTCGCCTATCTTGCTCAAAAGGTTGTGGTCGAGCAATATGTTGGATGGCTTGAGATTGCGGTGGATGATTGGCGTCGGATTGAAGTCATGTAGGAAGGCTAGCGCGGAGGCTACTTCCCAAGCAATTCGGTATCTGTCAAACCAGGGGATTGGAGGCGTGCCATTCTTATGCTGCAATCTCTCTTCCAAGCTGCCATTCCCCATGTACTCGTACACGAGGCAGCCACGCCCGGGACAAGCACCGAGGAGGGTCAGCAAGTGCGGGTGACGAACTTTACTCAGTACCTCAAGCTGAAACACAAAACAGAAAGCCGAAAAGGGTCATCAGTTGGTACTAATGCAATTCCTAGCATCGAATTTCATACCTCTTGGTGAAATTGCTTGGCATTTCTATTGTCCGTGTCGTGAAGAACCTTAACAACGGCTTTCGTGTGATGCAGAATGCACCTGTATACAGTTCCATGTGCTCCTATTCCTATCCTGAGATGTTCTGAAAATGAAGAAGTAGCCTCCTCTATCTCGGCCCATGAGAACTTCTGATACTGCTGAACAGGACTAACAAGGATATTCTCAAGTTCTGCTTCTATTTCAGCACTTTCCCTCATGCATTCAGCTTCTTTGATCATGGATTCACATCGTTCCTTATCTCGACTCGCCAATTCTTTTGCTTTCATCTCCCTTTCACGCAGTTCGATTAGCTTTACCGATTCCTCCAATCTCTGCTTATTCAGATCATTCATCTGATAGAAAGCATTTTTGGACAATGTCAAGGCAGTGAACTTACAGGCTCAATGCACATAGTAACAATAGACACTCAAATTTTCGATCCTATGCATGTGCTAACCTTTTTGGATGCATACATTGCCTCGTGTTGTGCCACTGCGTATATCTCTCGAACATGTCTGAGCTCAATCCTCAGCTTCTCCAACTCAAAGTTTACATTTGCCTGCATACATTATGGAAAAACCATTCTGATACTTCAGGATTTCACCTGCTCAGAGGTTTTTGAAGCTTGTTCACTAGTTGATAAGGAAAAGCTACCTGGTCACCCGAGGAAGGGCCATCCAAGTGCATGTCTGTGGTGGAACCTTGATCAGAACCCCACAAGTTGTACTCGCTCATCATCGTACTTCTTCGACTAGAGCTATAATTGGTAGGACAACTGACGGTAGCATCTTCCCCTCCCTCGATATCCATTGCTCGCAAACTAGTAGTCTGGCTAGTCTCTAAGGAGTTGTTCTCCCCTGCATTGACCATGCTGGTGCTTACCATCGGACAAGCATCATGGGAGCACGGTCGATGAGTGGCAGAGGAAAGCAAGCCAGAGTCAGAAGCAGATAGTGTCGTGATCCTCGATGTACGAGATGATGCTGAAGGCCGTGCCTGACACTCTGAATTTAAGGCCGTCCCAGAGTCTGATGTGATAACAAGTTAGGTAGAGTTGCATAAAATTGGAACCAAGCATATATTGGAATTCAGGTCCATCACCTGATTGCATACTTGAAGGGTAATGTGATGAGCTGTATCTTGAACCACAACTAACACTAGCCTCTTCCTCGACACTTCCAATTGACTCCATATCAGACGGCCGGATGGATGCTAAGTTCCCCTTTGAAATCACATACACCGTGCAAAAATTTGGCGCGTAGGCAGCGATTCTCGACGACAGATCACGTACCTCGGATTTCCTGATATGATTTTCCTCTCATTGTCAGGGATCATCACAAAACAATTAATGCAGCAAGTAACGAAGCCTTAAACAAAACTCGTTCATTGATCGAATTGCTCTGATATCATATTAGAGTCTATAAGACGGAAACTGAAGCATGTGGATATACCAGTGGAAGAAGCCAGCCGGAGAGGTGATTCCTATGACCAGCTTCGTAATATTGTGAATGGCAACTTCAGCTGCAATTGCATTAGCTATGTCCTCGGATTCGGCCATGATCACGTCGAGTTGCAGCTGCAATATACACAATCATAATTGGAGTTAAGTACACCTCAATTTCCCTTAAAAAACCCGAGGAAATTAGCATGGAAAAAGGAGGGACTAATTGACCTTTCTCCTCATGAACACATTCCTGTAAGAAAGAATCATTTCTTTGGCCTGCAGATCCATTTCTCTTCTGTAGGCTAATGCTACGTCTTCTCGAACTTGTGAAATCGGAATCCAACTTCCCACTGCAAAGAACAAGTCGATGATCGGACCGAGAGTGTCGGATATGGATTCGAGCATTCGATTTCGGAACTTACTTGGCGTAGGGACCGAGCTGATCGGACTCCTGACATGTATAAGCTTGAATGCAACATGCCCTTGGGGAATGAGCTTCTCCAAGGCCCAGTGCACCACGTATTTGCTCTTCTTCTTCCCATTGATTGCTATTCCAACTGTTGAGGAAGGTGAATTTGGCAACTCCATGATCGTTTCCGCTTCCATCTTCAGACCACTCCCTTTCCACGTTTATGATTCTCTGAATTTCTCATGCACGCACCTAATTAAGAAAAAAAAAACCATAAACATGATCAACATTACACCAAAAATGCGGGAATATATGTGTTCATGTATATGTACGATTGTAGCACAATGCACAACCACAATGGTTTAAAACTGTTAGCTTACTCCACAATGTTCATTAGGACATAGTTTACACGGACTCTGATTTTATCAACGTCACAACAAACGGGAGTCGCGCGAACAATAACGAGTCACGCGCTCTGATACTATGATACCATGTTAATAATCTTCATGTCAACTCTTATAAACAAATTCACCACAACCTCAACTATTGAAATATAAATAAAACAAAAATCCATGTGAATTCTATCTGCAGCTGTACCTCAACCTAGATGGAAAGCGCTTGCATACCGAATAGCCCAATTTTGTAAGTAAAATGCTGGGTGTGGAGGCACATTAATGTCCTAAAGTAAGAGAAGTAAAATTTTGGAGAATTATGGAGATGTAAAATCATAGATTATAGATTTTGGAGGAAGGAGGAGAAGAGGGAAAATGCAAGGGACAAGACGCGACTGAAGTTACATTCTTGCTGCTACATCTTCTTATAGCCGATTACAAGTCCTAACGCGGCTTCTGTTTTTTTTTTCTTCTGACCATCTATGTTCGTTATTATGGTACATAAAATTCATAATTCATCAAATTTTTTTAAACTATTAATGTCGACTAATTTAAAAATTCCAAAAATTTCGAACCATATGAAAATTCAAAAATTTCTTTCAACAACTATTTTAACACTTATATTCTCGGATGCTGATACTTGAGATTTGCTAATTGAATTAGAACAACATTCTAAATTAAGTATTTATTATTTCATAAGTCATCAACTTGTGAGTTGTCATGACATGTAAGGACTGATTATTTATGTCGTTGTTTGTTGTTGGTGATAGGAGAAACATGTTTTTTTTAATTACGAGTAACTCTTGTAATAATGTTTTCACATTCGTAATAATTCAATAACAAGTTTTTCATCATCTGGTTGGTATAAAAAGACATGGCTTCTTATCATATAGGAATTTTTTTATAAAGCTCCCTCCGCAAGTAGGTGTAGTTTCAACGAAAAAAAAATACATGTTAAAACAGTTGATTCTTTTTTGTTTAAAATAGTTTGGTCTACCCCAGACAGAGACACACACATGGGGAAGAAGATTGCTTTGGTTGTTTATTACATATCGGAAGTCAAACAGAAATATAAAAGTTCATAGCTCTATAAAAAAACAAACAATCGCATGGGAATTTGGCATATACGGATCTTCGTTTGGTTCAGAATGTAGAAAATTAGAAGAACCCTTTTCTTGTACACCTTTTTAAATCCTGATTAATGCAAGTCAATGGAACTAAACATTCCTGTCTATATGATTGAAAACTTTGGATTATATGTGGCCAATTTTATTTGTCGAATGATATTTCGAACACGATTAAATTGACTAATATTGGTTGAGCTGAACATATAACCTCGTATATAATTCCTAAATTCTACTTATCAAATTTTTATACAATTATACGAGGAGCTTAACCTAGCACGGTAAAACAGAAGAAATCGAGCTTGAGCAAAATATTGTGCAACACCACATACATGTACATAATTGATTATTCCACACTACATTCCTCAATATATACATAATCCCCACAGGCTAACGGCAATAAAATCAAAAGACGGGATTTCTATCTATGTAATAATGATAATAAATTAAGCTTTAATTGAACTTTGGTAGTTTATTTCTTCTAACTAATCTCTTAATTTCAAACGTCTGTTTTCTGACTGGTTCCTGACCTAGCTAGCAGCTCCAGGCTCCAGCTTGATCTCGGACGTGCAACCCACGTTTCCTTAATTTCTCGAATTGAGTGTCCAAGAGGAGTTGAATTCTCAGTATATTCTAATTTCCACGTTACCCAAAAAAGTATATGCTATTTCCGTTATGCAAGTTGTTCAATTCCATTCCAATTGACTCCCTGAAATGAGAGCGATTTGCATATGGATTCGAATTCAAATTCGAGATATTATCAAAAGAATTTCAAATCCCGTAAATTTTGAGACCACAATTACATTAATCTGAGATTGAAACCTGTAACTTGTTCATTCGTCAACTTTTTGTACAGTCGGGCCAAATGCGATTTGATCAATTTCTTTTATTGCTAATTCACAATCATTATCGGAGCTAATAAGCAAAACATGAGGCAAAATGACATTCTGGTCCCTACAATCTAGTAATAATTACATTGAATGCTGTTTTACAAGGGATGGTCAAAATAATGCACTATAACTGGTTCCTGTGGAATAAAATTCTTTACTATACTTCAGGACCAGAAGCAAATAAGCTAACAAGGCCTCTGAACACCTGCGCGGAGAGCTGGTGAGCACGGAAGAGCTCGCCGTCCAGGTTCCAAACGCTCTCCTCGCCGAGGGACGTGAAAGTGAAGGCTGAGGTCTGCGAGAAAGTAGATGCGAAAATGGCAGATACATAAGTGAAATGGTTAAGGTGCATGCCAGAACATGAAGATTGAAAGGTTAAAAGTAACCTTGTGGTGCTCCACGAATTCGAAATTCAAGGGCCTTCCTCCTCGCCTTGCGAGTTGTGTCAGGTGGCTGAGGCATCAACGTCACATGTAGAAGAGTTATACCGATATCAAATCTAATGTCAAATAGCAAAAGATTCTAAACATGCACGGACCGACAACTCTCTAAAGAACATATGCAGGAACAATGAAGAAGAGGTTTCGGGTTCGTATACCATAGATAATATGCACGGGGACAATCTCTAATCAGCAAAAGATGTAGGAAACCATCTGAAAGATGTGCATCAGCCACCAAACCATCAGGTGCTCTTTCGTTTCGGTTAGACATGATGGCAGCACCAACACTGAGAAAGCGTCCTCTACATTTTTTCCATTTGTATCCATCAAGGCGCGGATAACGTTTTGCACGCAATCTCTTGGAGACATTTAGTTGTTTCATGTTACAGACACCACAATTAGCACGGCAAATGGTTCTTTCCGGTTTATTCGGAATGAGAATCCCTTTCACCCTGCTAAGCAGACTTCCTTTCTCAACCTTTGAATTTGATGTTTCTGATTCGGTTTCCACATATGCTATTTCTGCCTCGTAAGATCTTGAGACAAAGAAGTTATTTCAATACATTTTCAGAAGAAGTTACTACATTATTTGTTTCACTATTGACCTCAGTAAACTGAACAAAGGGATAAGTATGAGCTCTCTAACTGACAAGGAAACGCTGTACCTGTGTCTCATAAAAACTTTAGTTCCGGCATAATCATAGCGTTTGGGGCCCATCCAACGGTATTTCTCACTCTCTGTGATCACATCTCCGTAAAATCCATATCTAGCAACAATCAAATTTATGTTTCAGCGATACAACAAGTGAAGACGAAAAAATTTGACAATAGGATGCATGTGAGATTTGAGTAGAAGCAGGAAAAGATGAGCCAGTCATAGATGTCATCAAGAAAAATACGAGAAACTACCCAGCAAAAGAAGCTGCATAGCGTACACAAGGTTTGACTTCTGATGTGGAGGATGCCTTCCAACTCACGACTTGAGCGATGTCAAGGTGTAACCTCTTATCCAGAACGATATGTAATGCGGCTGTTACAGGATCTCGAGCTCCAGTAGTACTGAACAAAAAGTGGAAACGAGTTCTGATCTTATATGCAAAAGAATTCGGAGAATGCATAAATCCAGAATCATATATACACATGGGAAATCTGTTGGAACGAGTTAGTACCACATGACTATAGCATCAGTTGAACCCGCGGGGATAATTCCAAACCGGAACTTCTCGAAAGAAGAATCAGCATCGTGGTCTGTTATGTGCCAGTTGACAAAAATGTTTGATGAGCATCCATTTGGAACTATCAACGGTAAGACATATAAAAGACTTGAAGCAGTAACATTGGATGGTTCTTAGCCGCTGATCAAGCGATCATGTCATTGATTATGGCGGAGGTGGCAATGAAATGCTCCCCTGAGGAATAACTAAATTGCCTCAGTTTGTCAAGTCGGGAAGCTTTCTAACCTGAATCATCTGAGCCGTCTTCGATGCCTGAAAATTAAGATTCGAGTGACATCCATGATGTAAAATCAGTTGGGCCAAACATAAATTTGTTAACATACTGAGATTTGTGGGTCTATATCTGTTTTGAGTTGAATCTGAGAGGAGATGAAACTGATCCTCGTCTTGACAGGAGACTTCAGCATAATTGCGTTCTGGATCAGGACCTGAAGCGTCACTTTCATCATAATGAACAAGATCTGAGGGGCAAGGTGGGTAAGGAGATTTATGCCTTGAAAGAAGAAACCCATTAAGGAGCTCATTAAAGAAGCCATCGCCACCCTGGAACCAACATTATAAGCAAAACATGTTATAATCAACAAAAAAGTGTTGAAATTCTGACAGTGCTCAGCAGCATGGCAGAGAACTTGCATATAGCTTAGTCCTACGGAAAGAAAAGAGATTAGAGGAATTCTCAACTTGAATGCAAAATATAAAGGAGTTTAATATCATGCACATAGGTATCCTGATGCTTACAACACATATGAAACCGTCATAGGAATTCAGCTCATCGTCCGCTGTAGATGACATCACATCAAATGCATGTCCTGCCCTCTGTGTCACAATCACCTGAGGATGCCAAGGGAAAATATGAACTTGGATACTGAAAAGACTCGCTAAAAGAATGAATAATAGTTACAAAACAGCTCGATCCTGCAGAGAATCACAAAAGACTCCACTGATTACTACGTTACGTTATTCCGTGATGTAGACGGTGTAACTAGTTGCAGTTTAAATCACCGCAAGAGTTTGCAACAATATAAAAAATATACTTGATCTAAACTATCAGCACGTAAACTGAGTCGCGATTGCTTTTCAATGACAACTACATATGTAAAGAGGTTGCAATGGTGATGCAAGAACTTACATTTGTTTTAACTTTAGCATGTGAAAATATAGGAGACACAGACTCCCACGTTTTGTAGCCATTTGCCTTCCCACTTTTTGGATTAACGAAAACCTAGTCAGAAAGAAATTAAAGCAGCAACGTTATGTGTGTGGAAAAACCTGAGCTTTCACCGATAGGAACAGAAGCCACAGTTCAAGAACAAACCATGAGGTTCTTTGGTCTTCCAAATGACTTGAGAGAAGCATCAACTCGTCCAACCCAAGTTTGACATGTCTGTAAATCCTCGTGACCAAATATGTATGTGTTAGGGACCAGAACACCGGGCTGGCTGGTAGACTTTTGGACACTGCGCAACATAAATCGATACATCTGCAGTAACTTATGAGAATAAATAATCATCTACAAGCTACTATCAACTCCAACAGTTGCAGAGACTCGAGCAAACCTCACGACTAGGAGAATCCTGACCCAGAAGACATTTTCCAAGACTAAGAATATTTGGACCTCGAACTAAACCGTAGTTGATGAATTCCACAGAGTACATATCAGCCAGTTTGATCTCGATAACAATATCTTGAAGAGCTTTCATTCCCAAACACGTCGACTGCCCCTGTAATAAAAGCAGCCACCAGATCAACAATTAGATGATCAACAACCAGAAAGCTCAACAAAAAAGAAGTAAGCTTCGAACTTCTACAACAGAGACACATAGCCAATACTACAACCTCTCATTCATTTTACACCAAGCTCAACTCAAGGGTCATTTTCGAAACCAATCCAAGTCACGAGCCAACAACCCACAAACTTTTCGGAATCACAACTAAAAACTACTCTTTCACATTACAAGAGGTCCAGATTTTAAGCCATTTGGAACATTCGGAATACAGCAGGGTTAAATGCTTGTAGGAGAGTTTTGACACCATTCAAAGGTCTCAACCGGCTCAAACCAGGATTAGTCGGAGCAGTCTGGATAACAGTTGGTCTGAACCAAAAATATATAAATAACATGAACCACGCAGATTGATCATCAAATTAGCCTACAACCAAAAGGGTACCTAAATTCCCGCCCCACAAGGGACACAAATCATTCAATTTCCAAACTTTTCAACGAGTGATCATAAATCATGCGTTTTCATTACAAGGGTCTCAGTCTCACCATTGGGGAGTCGTCAAGGGATTCCCAGGAGAACCCATCTGGATGAAGGGTGGCAAATACCTCCCCTACCTTGTCCAAGTAAAGCTTCGTCTTCAACTCCTCCGGTGTCGCTTCGTCCCTTGGGTCATTTGTGGGGTCCCCAAGTTCATCCTTTTCCATTCTGGTCATTTATAAAATTAGTTGGCTAGAGCTTAGTGGAGCTGCTTCCTCATCTGGAAGTCGATGATCTATGGGAGTCTGGGTTTTGATTTAAATCTAAGTACGATCTGGATTAAAGTAAAGGGGGCCCAAGATTCAGGAATTTGAAGGTGGGTTTTCTTTGACTAATCCTTAAGATTGTGTCGGATGGGGGTTTGTCCGAATGTGGAAAAGTCGGCGCTGGGTGGGTCCACAAATGAAAATGGGCCCCAACGACAAAGGACAATGGTCACTATATTTTAGGTAAAAGTAATTTTAGTATAATTTTTTTAAAATTTATTTTAGTATCATAAGATAATTTTTTTTTTATAAATTAAGTCAAATTTCAATCGATTAAATTAATTATGTCCATGGGCGGCTCTCATAAAATTTCAGCCACATCAACAATTTTTGTTTGTTTCTGTTGCTAAGACCACTCGCATTCATGCCCTCGCTACAGTGAACTCCCTGGGCGTCACGTCAGCCGTGTCCATGCTCTCAGTTTTTAGCTCTGGTGAACTCGCTACAGTGCCACGTCCTGGGCGCCATGTCAGCTTTTTTCTGAGCTCAGCTTTTCTAAAATTCAGCTAACTGTATCAGACTCGAGTATTTTTCGCGTAACTTCGAAAATGGTTTAAAAAATATTGGAACACTATATTCAGGAAATAGAAATTTTATTAAAAATTGTAAATTACAAAAGAAACTACGACATTCAAGCAATAACTTAGATTTGTAAATTACATAATTAAATACCGCCACCAAATTTAATCCAAACGTGCTCAATTAAGTCTCGTTATTTGGATTAAAATTTTGTACAAAATTATAAAAAAAATTAATTTAACAAAAAAGTCAAAAAATAAAATTATTTTTTAGAAATTTTTTAATTTTTTATCAATTTTTTTAAAAAATAAAAAATATATAAAATATTGCCCTGGGCGACGTGGCCCAATCAGAGCGAGTCACGTCGCCCGGGGCGAGGTGCGCCTCGCCTCCAATCACAAGGTGTCATGTGGCGCCTTCAGCCCGCGCGAACTCCTCCCTTCAGGCAGTACTAGATTGTTTCTTCTTGATTTGGTTTGGTTTGGTTTGGGTTAACCGGACCGATGGTTTGCCTATTGACCTGGTAAGATTAGCATATCATAAAGGTTTAATTTTTATTATTATTAAAACTTAATTTTTATAAGAAATACGTAAAGAAAAAAAAAAGCCTATATATATAAGTCACATAAAATTTTGCATTATAGTTATTCAAATATTAGAGAGTCAATTAAAATCAAAGAAATACAAGTAAGGGATAATCTTAGGAGGGGAAAGGATTGAGTATTTTTTATGGTCAAGAGGAGGGGCCGGTGGATTGAGTATAGAGTGGAATGAACACACAAAAGGGATGATCGGATGGCGCTAAGTGGAAGAGGGGAAGCAACAGGCAGGCAGGCAGCCAATAAGGGATGACGGTGTGGATGGGTGACGCGGCGAAAAGGAATTCGAAATCCCGCCAAAACCCTAAACCCCTAAATCGATCCTAAATCGGAAAAAAAGTTTGTTAACGACAACGCCTTGGCTCGCGATCGGCTTCCTCGTCCCCACGATGAAAGCAGCGAGCAGGTATAAATTACCCTAGGAACATCACATCTCATCTCTTTTACTCCCACTTACCCTTTTTTTTTTGCAAAAAATTGTTTTTTCTCTCTTCATAATCGTGGGTTTTTTTTTTAATTTTCTTTTTTTTGGGGGGTTGATGTTGTTGTTGCTTGTTCAAGGGTGAAGGCGACTAAGAAGGCGACCAAGAAGACTACGGACCTCAACAAACCTAAAAGGCCTACCAGTTCTTTTTTCATCTTCATGTACGTACTAACTAGATAACTGTTTTTTTTTATCTGTTATTGCTGTATTATATTTATATATAATTAATATACATAAATATTTGTTGTGTTGATTGATTTAGGGAGGACTTTAGGGAGACGTTCAAGGAGCAGAATCCCAACAACAACAGAGTTGCTGCTGTGAGTTTTTTTTTTTTAATTATTTGAATGTGACCTCATCTCAGATCTGATTGTTTTTCCTCTGATTCTTTTGTTTTTCATAAAATTTGTAGTTTTTTATATATATATATATATATATATATATTTTATTTGAATATGCGTTCATATGTTGTGTACGTGAATGTGCCAGGTTGGTAAAGCCGGTGGAGCAATGTGGAAGTCCTTGTCCGATTATGTGAGTAATTTTTTTATTTTTTTTATTAATATAGATATGGGGGATGTGGCCTAGGGTTTAGTGTTCAACCTCTGACGGAGATTATCGTGTTAATTCAGGATAAAGCACCTTATGTTGCCGCTGCTGAGAGGAGGAAGACTGACTATATTAAGAATCTGGCTGCCTATGGAAAGAGATCGGTGAGCTTCTTAACCACCTGGCCTTTCAACCTTGGTTTTGAAGTTGTTTTAATTGTTGAAATAGACTGAAGGGGGAGACGATGATGGATCTGACAAGTTAAAGTCTGAGGTGAATGACGAGGAGGACGAAGAGGCAAGTGTCTTAAGCCAATGAATATGCATTTTTATTGATCCATGTTGCAAAGACTTCCTTTTTGTAGCTTTTATACCAAACTTTGTTGTTGTGTACTTTTGGTTTTGTAGGATGATGAGGACGTCGAGTAGATTCTTGGTAGGAGGTTGCAGGGAGTGGAGAATGATGGTGTAGATTCTTGTTGTTATAACATCATGATAAAATGGCGGTTCTTGTTTATTTCCTTTATTTCCAGATTACGTAGGTCTACTTAGCTTAGGAGTAAAGGAAAGCAATGTGATATAACTAACTTATTTGGGCTTTGGAGGAGCTCTCACATGCTAGCGTACTTAAAAAGTGACATGGTTCATGTTGACGTCTGTCTATGTTTAAACTGTCTGTATCTTGACGATTTATGACTAATTGCTTGCCATGTGTTTGTTGTTCTAATCTTTCTATCATGCTGATCCGCTTCATTCTTGTCCAAATTTTGCTTGTTGGATTATTGGTTTGGCATATGTGCGCTTTTTTTTCCCAAAAAAATGTGGGTCTGTTCAAGCTGGATGATATCTAGATAATCTTAGATCACCTCATATCAACTGGCTTAACCAGATCTATTCACTGTCTTATGTCCCATGATAATAAGGCCTTGAGGTTGCTGATGATGATGGATGGGGAATCATCTGTATGAAAATGTCCGCGGAAGTTTATGAACTTGAGTTGATTATTGCCATGGTGTATATAAAGTGAAACAGTAGACTAGCCATTATTGGTCTGCTGAACTTATTATTATATGGGGAAACGATTGTGACTTGTGTAATATGGTTGGGTATTTTGTGGGTTCGGGGAAATTTTTCAAACAAGTGCTGTTAATGTTAGGTGAACGTTTCCTTTGCTGTGCCGGGTGTTGTATGCTTTAACCTGTGTTTTGTATATCAGCGGCCGTGAAATGATCCAAAAAAAGTCGATTGATTCTTTCTTGCCCGTGTGATACATTAGTACTTGGAAGTAATGAAAATCCGTTGGATCCAAAACAAATAGCTCTCGTCACTTGGCTGCCTAAACGATAGAGAAAAGTTTGATTAAGGCTCCGAGGTGGCTCCGCTCGAAATCAACCAGATCGTATGGAAGTGATGTGCAGTTTCATGGACTGAATTCACCTAAGTTCGTTGACGGACAGAGATGCTAGGAGGTTGGTCGTTGGTTCCTGTATGAGAGGCTGCGGAATGTCCTGTCCTCGGGAAAGAAACATCATCTTGATTTGATGCTAGGAGGTGGTGGTGGGGGCCACGTTGGAATTGGGTGGTTTGAAAAGTTTGCGACCCACCAAATCTAATTCAACTCGACCGGACCCACATTCAATTCAATCTAATAGGGCGTAGAAAATAGGATATGACTTGGATTGAACTGAAATTTTGCAAGAATCATCCTAAAAATACACATGATTTACGGAAAAAAATTCAGGAATTTTAGAGGCCCGGAAGTAATTTTTTTATTTTTTGATGCATTGAAACTTTGTAAAATTGTATAAAATAGAAAATGCGTTCAATTGAGTTAAAACTTGGACCAGGGATGCATTTTGGTTCCTAAATTTATTAGAGATTCTTAAAGTTTCCTAGAACAAGTTTCAACTCAATTGGATGTATTTTCTATTTTACACAATTTTACGAAGTTTCAGCGTTTCAAAAAATAAAAAAATATTTGTGTGCCTCTAGAATTCCTGAAATTTGATTTGTAAATCATTTTTATTTTAGGATGCTTCCCCTGGGATAAGTTTCAATTCAATTGGACGCATTTTTCTATTTTATACAATTTTACAAAGTTTTAGTATATCGAAAAATAAAAATACTTCCGGACCTCTAAAATTCCTGAATTGTTTGTTGTAAATCATGTGTATTTTTATGATGCTTCTTGTAAAATTTCAGCTCAATCCGAGTCATATCCTATTTTTTGTGCCACATTAGGTTGAATTGGATGTAGGTTTGGTCGGGTTGAATTGAGTTTGGTTAGGTTCTGATTGAGGGAGGACAGTATCGTAATTTTGGGACCAAAGTGCTGGAAAATTGGTGAGGTATGACTCGAATTAAGGGTTTTTTACTACATGGTACTAAAGTGATTTTTGGGCAAACCACAGGATACTTAAATATTCTTTTTCCAAAATAATTTTAAGTATCGTATAATTTTTCAAAAATTTATTTTAGTATCATACGATAATAATTTTATTATTTGAGTCAAATTTCAATCAAGTAAAATTGATTATGTCTATGGGCAGCTCTCTTGACCATACCCGATCACGTCAATCAGCCACATCAACAAATTTTGTTGAGTTTTCTCGATCTTGTCAGGTCAACTGGATCAGCCATCCAACAAATTTTGTTGAGATGCCTGCCTTCTCACTATAGTATGCCAATAATTCCTTTTTCTAGGTCAGTTGTCGACTTGTTCTTTTGGTATTTAATTGTAAACAAGTGCATGTATTGATATCAAATGTTGAATGAGAGTAACTACAAAAGATGGTAAAATTTTACCAAATCGTAACGTAGATGCATTCTTAGCTCAAATTCGTGATTCTTTGTGGTTGAGTACACTAAGAAGGTTGATTCTTATGATGAGATATAAATATGGATCCTTTTACAAGGACCTGAAGGATTACTACTTCAGGGGAATACGGTAAAAACCTGCACGTCATCCATCTCCGTACTCCTCACTGAGTACTGAAACGTCCAACCATGACAAGCACCAGAGTGTACACCATTCTTGTTGACAGCAAAAACAGCTCCCACGAAATCTGGAAACTTCTTCGCGATTCGAGATATGGCGTCCTTCGCAGCGGCTCCAGGTTCCATTCCCCGTCTCATGCTCTCCACAACCTGATAGCTGAAGGAAAATAAGAGTTCAAGTTAGCCAAGGCAAAGAGAGTTGCTTACAAGATTACGGATCGCAGCTGGTTGGTTTACATGGAAGATAAATGAAGACAGCAAATGGAAGAAGAAAAGTGAGCAACTGAGAGCTACATTACCATGGAAGAAAGCGCATCATGATGTCGCCATCGCCTGTTGCGCCGCAGGCACCAAGTTCAGCATCCGCGTATGCTGATGATCCTGCAATTGGACCATCTCCCACCCTATACCCCAAGGAACTTTGAGAATAGGATACAAAGTATAATGCAGATGCACAAAGGAAGCAAATCCAGACGACGAGGATCTTTTGAACATACATAATACCTCCAAAAGCCTAACCTTTATTTTGACGGAATGGCTGAAACTATCAAGTTAGATAGCAGCCATCAATGAGAGATACATCAATTAATAGACCGAGCTTATCGATTTTTACCTTCCAGGTATCTTAAAGGTGGCACCGTTGGTTGATGTACCGACAGCAACATGTCCGTTCTGCGAAGAGAATGTTTTCTTAGCGAGACAAGTGTTCATCAGAAGAATGAATTCCCGAATTGATCTCATCGACTGCTCAACTTACTTTATCAATGGCGGCCATAGATATTGTGTCATGGTTGTGACGCCCAACAAGCGGTGACCTTGACTCCGTAGCCCCGGCCAAATTGTTTATGGAACACTTCCCATCTTTGAGATCATCCACGTTATGAATTGGTTCATAAGGTCCACAACCATTCGCAGGCGAAACATTCTTTCGAAAATTGGGTTGGCAGCTGCTCTGTTTCCATTTAGCCCACTTCTCAAGTGACTCTGAAGAACTAAGGTTCGTTGGCCCCGGTAAACCCATTGAAATCGCAAAGGCTGACGCTTTCTCTCCAACAAGCAGAGTGTGCTTGGTGTGTTGCATGACTAACCTTGCAGCTCTAATGCCATCTTTGACAAATCTCATCGCGGCTACAGCTCCAACCTCCATCGTCACCTATGCACATCCTTGGCAAAACAGATAACCGAAATTCAATAACACCTCCAGATGAGAAAAGTTCTCTAGAAAACAACGATTAAAGAAGCGAACTTTAGAATGGTAGCTACCCCATTCATGACCAGGGCATCGATCGTAGTCTCCCCGTCCTCATCCGGACTTCCACCAGGTCCAACTGCTCATTCCAGAAACAAATGGCAGAACAAAATCAACATTCCAAGATCAGCATTTGCAGCCAACGTACGGTTGCCAATTTAAAAGGTCAATTTTAAAAGATCAGGAGCTTAGGTTTCTTCTATTTTCACCATCGAAAAAGGGTCGTTCCAGAAACAAATGAAGACCAAAATCAAAATTCCTAGCAAAATTCACTGATTCAAACACTGCCTAGTATCCGGACACCCACTTGGTTGACTTCTTAAGGTTCGTGTCATGAAACATTCACAACAAATATTTAACACTGTTGTTGCGTTCGCATGGATTCGAACTCGATACCTCTTAGTTTACACACCATTTAGTGTAAACTGGTCGAAACATTACCTGTACCATCGCAGCGGAGCTCCTCACAAGCAGAACAGCCCTCAACCACGGCGTCAACGGCCGAGAGCCCACCGTCCACAGCCCGCCAAGCGGCTCTTACAGCCTCCTTGAACGGCCACGTGCTGATCACAAAAGGGTACTTGCCGGAATTGTTCCTAACCTCGTCATCACCTCCAGCTCCGGCAATCTAACCCACATCAGGAAATGATCCATTGTTCATGAAGAAGAGACCAAAAGGAAATAAAAAAAAAAAAGAATCCAACTTGATCAGTTTTTTTTACCTGGTGCTGGCAAGAGGAGAAGAAGGCGGCCAAGAGTAATGTGATAATTGGAAGGCTTCTTCTAAACGCCATGGAAGGTAGGTAGTAGCTGGAACTTGTAACTAACGAGGACGAAGCTGAGACTTTTTTGGTTGTTGTTACTTTTTAGTGTGAGCTAAATTTGGACATTGAGATTGAAGCGTGTGAAGAAAAGTAGAAAACAATTGTCTGATTCCCATTGGAATCTAGAATAAAATGGATTCCAAGCCTCTCGATGATACCTATTTCGTTTGCTGAAAGAATTGGATTCGTCGATGCAACTTTCTGGACTTATATTCTACGGAAACGATGGGTTGGATTCAGGAAGGAGTCAGAAAATTAGACGAATTGGATAATTTTTAATTTTTAAAAAATTTAAATTTAATTTTTAATTTGATTAATTTTTTATGAGACCGATTTCTAATTTTAATAGAAATATATATTAAAAATATAATAAATTATCAAACAATTTTTTTTAAATAGGGGCAACTGTTATATAGCTAGTTCTGCCTCTGGTTGGATTTGATTTTTAACTTGTAAAATGCCTTATTATTATCATCGTGGATAATAAAATGATTCGCCTATTTATAGACAAAGTAATTTTACTCGACAATTTTAAAAAGTCGAGAGCATCATGGGACAAAAAGAATTAGATAAAATAGTTTGTTTGTAATAAAATTATTCGTCCAAATTATAATAAAATATTTTTTCATAACTGTTTTTGGTTAAAAAGTTGTGTATGAAATAAAATACAATAAAATCTTTATGAATTTACTCTATTATAATAAAATGTTCTAGTAAATAAGTCATCTAGAACTGTCCGAAAACGTAATTTTAGAAACCATGTTATATTTCGTCGTGTTGAAGATCTGCATATGACATTCAAAAAGAATTTGCGTTGTTGTAATAAGTAGACTGGACTTGAGCACGATGAACTCGTATTTTAAGAGATTATTCTTTTGGTAGATAGCTTGGGATATCACACTTAAAATTTATGTCTACCTTTTTGTATCTTTTTGTTTAAGCATATTATTCTCCTCGAGCAGACATAATATATTCTTCTTGACAACCTTTACCATAGCAGTTGGAATCATTTATCAATTGAAATCTAAATCGTAATTAAAACATGGTAACATTTTTATAAATAAAAAATGAGGGTAAGGTTGGGCCTGGGCTTTGCTATTCCGTTCCCGGCCGCCAATTATTTTTGTTGATGGGCCGGAGCTCATCTAGAACACTCGGATTACAATATCGTCAGTTAAAATCTGAAACTCAAACTTGTAAAATAAACAAGTTATTTTCAGTAGAATTTACTGTAGTAAGTTTTGAAGGTCAAATTTCATTCTATTGCCAATCGACTAACACCGATTACAGAAGTAAATTCAGACAACACCAATTGCTCATACAAGAGTTGAAGTTATTTACCCCAAACAAAAAAGAGAGTTGAAAAGTAAGCATGAAATGTCATGAGATGCAAAGTCTATCTTCTAAATGTTCAGCTTTAGCTTAATCCTCGTGTTCATCTTCAGAATCTGCCCAGACAAAAACCAAGTAAATATCTCAATTAAGTCCCAAACCATCAAACGAAATGTACAGGTTCTGCGACATAAATCAGGATAACATTACTATTTTAGGATGATCACAACATACCAGATCGATCGTCTTTGCTGATTTGACCGTGTTTTCGGATCTTGGCAGCCATCCCAAGTATCAGGAATGTCCAGTAAATATGCATACATAGTAAGACGACGAGGAGAGTATTGAACACAATGTAGTAGATCCGAACAGTCGTCGTACTTATCTCTTTGTCCAAAAGATGAACAACTTCGTAGCTGCATCAAGGACAAGAAAGACCTATCAGAACTTATTCGAATCAAATCCAAAGTAAAAATCGACGAGTAGGGAAAAGGAGCAGTAAGTTGTACTAACATTGTACTCCTTAGGACCCAGAAAGGGAAATAGATGAGGCGGGTCAAGATCCAAGATACAAAGAATACCACAAACACATAACTCCCGAGCTTCTCGCGGCCAATGTAGCCGCACATTTTCCCCATTGCGAGAAATATGTCGCTCAGATCATGGAGCACCAAAACAACAGTACCAACGCGCGCGCACCTACGAGCAACAGAAACCAAATAGGTTCAACATTGCAGCCATTTGGCCGTTAATCTTGCCCGAATTCAAAGAGTGGTTGCTCGGATTATTGCAGCAGATACCAAAGATATTCGTGATCACCTCAGTATATAGGACAGGACAAGAAGAGCCAGAGCTGCAAAGTGATGACACATGAGAATGGCAAAATCCGAACGCCGAGTGTCCCAGAAAACAAGAGCTAGTATAGAGAATGCATAGAATCCAGCCTGGTACATGTAGTATCCTTTCAGTTTCAACCTGATGAAGCATGCCATAAATTAGCATCATGGCCAACGTTAGTTAATTAATCCCAAATTCTCAGCTAGCATTAACTAAAGGGGATCAAAAAGACTGTACATACGAGGACTTTTCAGACCAAACGTGTCTAACTTTGGAATTCTAAATGAAACAGTCAAGCAACTTGGGAATCTTACTTCATTTGTTGGTCGGGCCATGTCCGATTTCCGGGACCGACCCAGAAGGTCTCCCTGTTGGTGAACCACGACTCGTTATAGGCCACATACACAGCAAGAGCCTCGGTGGAGATATAGTAGATGCAAGTCCAAGCTTGCTCCTTGAATTTTCTCTTCTTCCTTGCCCCCTTCACCCCATTTTGCTCTGCAATTTTCTAAAACAAAACCATATAGTCGGACCCTGCTCGAACCTATATCAGTCGACTCACGTAATAAAGCAGCAAGTAACTTCATGTAGAGGGTACCTCAAACAAGAATTTATGGAGTAAGACTCGAACACCAAGGAAGAACAGAGAGAACAAAGGCAGGACGGCGAAATCCTGGTAAGCTGGATAAGACTCGTCATCCCAGCCGATTGACTTCAGAAAACCGAGGGAATCCATTTCTGGGTACCTTCTTCTCCGATTGTACTGGTTCTTGTGATTAGAAAGAGACGGTCGGGAGCTTGTTTGGTGGAAATGCCAGTTAGATGCGCATTGGACAATTCTGATGATTGACCAGCTTCGTGTTTTGTTTGTTTTTTTTAAGGCTGGGTTGATCGTTTGACCTTGCTTTGCTTTGGCTTGGCTTTTGGTTGGGTAGACGTGGAATTTACTTCTATATCAATTTGTCCGTTACGTTAGTTGGTGAACACCTGATATTGTGGATAGGTTTAAAGATTGTGAATTGTTTCTTGCCGATTTTATGAATTCTTGTTACAAATAATTGACCAAAATCGTCAAACAGTACAAATCGAGACAGCGAAAATAGCAAATTGATCGCATAAACAATTCACAATATGATTTCAAATTGATACATAATATACTACGGTGTGTTTTTTAAGTTTGATGAGTACAGATTTTAATGTAACGAGTTTTCAACTTTTACGCTTAAAAATAGTACAATAACAAGTTACAAAACTAACCCACTTTAAAATCGTATTAGAAACATCTGTGTCATTTAATCTGACATTAGATTTTCTAAAACTACAATATTGTTTGTCCAAAGTGATCATGCCACGCCTTTAATCATCCCAATCAGTGATCTTATTAAAAAAGTACTATAGTCTATAGACCTCTTTTTGTTTCCAATTATTCTGTTCAGAATTATCGCACCTTGCGGCTGTCATACCCCATCTATGACTCTCTTATATATTTGCTCATTAAACAAGTATTGAATCATCCCAATAGATTAGTAATAATACAACCATGTCTTTTTCGGAGGAATTACAATACAACCATGTTAATATTGTTAAAGATAATTTTGTTATTTTTATTATTCGACTTAATTCGAATATCAACTAATATATTCAATATCACATAGTTTCAACCAACGAGTCAAACTGCTAAAAGGCCTGGACGCCTGGACCACTAACGAAGCAAATATTTGTTTTTTACATATCTTGTCTGTGTCTTGGTCCCACTGAGACAAACGCAGCCAGGACAAAACCACGTCTGTCCAAGAAAATCCGACGTCACCAAAACGACGTCTCCTTATCACTCTACTAAGACTTTACAAATCCATGTACACTGTCCTGTCCTAGTTTGGCAACAATCATCTACTGTATGCAAGCAATTTAGGAGATTAGTGATGGTATCCACACTGCAAGCAATGGACTGAGGCCTTATGACTACCTCCAGACCGTCTCGTTCGCGTCCGTAAAAACCGCATTGTGCTGTTCTATGAGGCACTGGATAACTTCTATTGCACCGAAGTCAACAGGTGCACCATCATCCAGTGGTATAGGAGAGGAAGCATCCATCATCTCTTCGTCATCTGGAACCACACGGAATATGAGAGCGAGACATCAGAATCAGCGAGAAAGAGCTCTTACTCCGTCACAGCTTAATCATAAGTTTCTACTTGATTGACAAATGAAAGCAGTTCCTTTCTTGGCAGATTATAAGACCCTATTGCATATGCAGCAATAAACATAAATTCTATGGTATGAAATGCTCACCTGCAAGCATGTCCCATGAACTGTAATTAGTTCCTGCATTTGTGTCTTTCTTCAAAGGATCTTTCGATGCATAATTCCAGTATTGCTTGTAGAGTTCAGGTTTACGCTCTTTCTCCCACATAAGAACAGGGGCCATCTCCGTGGCTAAGCTTTGAGCATCCATCTAGGGATTTAACACCCAAAAACATAACTGTCATCACATTATGGCCATCATGCAATAAAAGAACGTGCTGATAATTTGTTACCAAACTGGAGACAAGTTCTCTCTGCTAGCTATCATCATCAGTAAAATAATTAACTCTCTGGAGATTGCTTACTAACGAACAATTAGAGAGAGAGAGAGATTCCATGCCTTGTTAAGAAGTGACTTCTGGCTAACACGAAGTAGTAGTGCAGTTATGTACTCAAGTGTCATATAGTTGACAGTAGGAAGCTTCTTCAGAATGTTTCTCAAGGCAAGAATGTTAGAACGTGCACTTCTCATCTCAATGTAAAGTTGAAAAGTAGTAACAGGTTCCGGAAGGCTTGCAAGGTAACATTTGATCAGAAAGGCCACATCAACTGGATTTATGCCCTCTGGCAGCGGTGCATTGAAATCTACCACAACGAAAAGATCAGTTAATGTATATGACCGAAACGAGTGAACTTTTAAACAAGAACTGATTACGGAAAACAGTACAACATTACCTTGGTTGTACAAAGAAACCAGTTGCCGGATAACCTTCTTATTTCCTTCGGCTTTGAACAAGTGCACTGTGTTTAATCCTAAAGAGAGATAACAAAAGCTGATTAGTATCAGCATAAAAATTCAAAGTATATGCTGCTAGATGTGCGCAAAGCAAATACCAGACACGATGAGATAATCAGCACATTTAACCAGAATCTGAGGGACAGGCTGGCTTGACTGTTGTCTTTGGACGACGATGTCAATTGGAACTCCAAACACTGCAGTTGAATATCGTAAGCAGTCAGCAACTTAAAAGATCATCTAATAATCCGAATTACAGTTAAGTTCCCAATGCAAAGTTTCTGAAATTGGAACAACTTCTCATTCGGTCGAGTCCAAAAAGGATCTCGCACAATCAATCTAGCTACACCTTGGCATGGACCAAGCAGTGGAAAGGTATAAAGAGCAACAAACAGGTATGGCAGTGGAGAAACAGCAGCAGAAATGTCACATGAAATAGTTAAAACAAGAGATTTGGGCGGAACTTACCATCGGTGCTGGCCACCCCCTGCAGATGAACAAAAGTTAGCAATTAGTAAAGCATATTACTGCCAAAACTAACGGACACCACATCAAAGAACCACTTACCTTCTGCCACCTTTCTATGTCTGTCAAAATTGTTTTACTCTTTTGGGCTGTCTTTTTCGCCACCTGCGAGAAATCAAAACAGAAGGGGGGCTCGTTAACCTAATGATATGTGCCCGCTTACATGGATAAAAGCAAAATATACATAATGTAACCAGCTATCTGCTAAACAGATAACTGAGAGAGTCTAAGCAATAAATCCGGTGGACCAAGCCAATAATAGTGAAACTTTTTGGGCAGACATATTACCTCTTCAACCTTCGTCTTGCCAACAACAACTTTTTCCTTTGTCTCAGAGATGCCCTTCCTAAAGAACATGCCAGTTGTAGCAGCAGCAGTTATAAGACGCTCCTGCAGAATGTGCCTTGTGGCCGGCTCCCTGAGAATTGCCCAACGATTTTTTACCGCAGACCCCACCTTTTCGGCCACATCAGCAACATTTCCTTTTGCATCTTTTGCAACTTCCTCGACAAAGGATCCAGCTGACTGCCCTGCTTCTTTGAGCTTCACGCCTGCGTCAAAACCATAATCAAGCAACAAGACAAGCAAAAAGACAAGCCATACACCAACTTACCAGAGGTAGAAAAAAACCCACTAGCCTTCTCCTGCCACGGAGGTGTTACAGCGGGAGACATGCCTCAAAAGGCGAATACTTATACCAGTAGCCGAAAATCCAATAAAGATCCAAAATCCTGCCTCAACAAAACCACATCCAAACGAAAACAACAAATTAGCAACACAACAGTCAACCTCAGAACCCATTTCACCAATTAACTCCTCCTTATGAAAACCCGATATATAGTTCCATTAGCTGAACACGAAACAGCGTCTACGTACCTCTTCAAAGTCCTAAACTTGCAAAGTGTCTTAATCTAAGGAACCTTAAAGTCATCAAATTTAATCCCAATAACCTATCGACAAACCACCCAATTTCAAGCTCTTCAATAATTTCCACACCAACCAACCAACCAAGTACAAAATCCATAATTTTGAGCATAAATCAAAACCCAAAAACTCAAATCTATAAATAAAGACTCAAGCTTTAAAAAAAAAAATGAATCCCTAAGCCATTAAAACTTCTAAAGGATTAAACTTTCATAGCCAAACTGATCCGTAACTGCACCAACAGAATCTCCGGCCAAAAGGGTCACAAAAAATAACCGAAAAAAGTGAAAAACAAAGAATTTCCAAGAAGCGGTCAATTTCCGAGACCCTAAATTTTTTACCTGGAACTCCCAAATTAAGGCAGAGAAGAAGAGGAGATTCCCAATGGGAGAGAACCTCAAAAGAGGGAACTTTTCGTGAGCTATCTCCAGGTGGAAGAGATGGATGGTAAAGAGTTCAAAAGTTGAAAAAGGGCCGTTTTCTTCGTAATTGGAAAGGGTAGGGGTTGGTAAAAGTTGGAGCGGTGAGGCCCTTTTTGGGTATTTCATGTCTTGAACGGTTCTAATTAGTTATGACAAGAGTGGTTTTTGGTCAAAACTGAATTAGTGGAGGCGGCGGCTAACCAATGACATCTTGACACGTGGAGAGTGGATGCCATTTTGGATGGTTAACGAATATTAAAAAAAAATACAATTTATAGGGGAATTATCTAAGTATGATTTTTCAAAGAATTTGTTGCAACGCATAAAAAATCAAGATACGCATAAGAGTTCCGATAATTTTTTTTTGTACCGAATTTCTAATTTTTTTATTTAAGACGAATAATAAATGTGATCCTCTACATGTAGTGTTTTTAAATTGTTATACTTCATTTTTTCAGTTTTTTAATCCTAATCCTAGCTAAAGAATCCCAAATTAAACTTATATTTAAGATGTTTCTAATCAAAAATTTATATTTAAGTGACGAAATTTCATTATCAGGTGAATATTAACTGAAAGTTTACCTCTTTTAAGTTCAATATGGATACAATAATGGAATTAAAATGATCATAAATTAATAACTAGCTGCAAGGGAAGTGATAGTAATAATCAATTTGTCGTAGAATATACGTGTAAAAAATCTGAGGTAATTTTTAAATGATTTTTTTCGAAGGAATAATTTCTGATGGATTTGAATGTTCATGAAAGATGGAATGATTAATGTCAAACAAAACTTAAGCACGAAACAGTATAAAATAAAAACAAAATAGAATAGGGCAAAGATGACCCTTTTTTTCTAAATCCGGTTATGTTCTTTTTAAGGTTAAATCAATTACTTTAGAACGGGTTTTGAACCCACTCGTGTTTATTTTTTACTTAAATTAAAATAACTCTATATTTGGTAGCGGAAATGTACTTTTCTAAACTACTGTGTCCAGGTATGACTCCATTAAATTAAAATTCGAGTTGATTTTGGTAGTGGAACATTCAGTCCACTAATGCAAATTTTAGCCAATTTAGATCTTAGGTGAATGAGTACTTCATATTTGAGTTTAGAAGAAAAGAACAAAATGGAAAAAAACTCTCTACTAATTTAATTGTCTTTCTGATGTCAAATTCGGGTTTTGAGGTGAAACTCCGGTATCTGCTTTGATAATATATTTTTTATTCACAAATTTTACATTCAAACCATTTAAAACAATCCAAACCATCTAATTTTGATTAA
>SOPF01023373.1:29224-46184 GCA_012979155.1 Hypericum perforatum
GATGTAGGGGTGCGGCGTCGTTGGAAAGGTTCTGAAAGTTAAACAACTAAATTACTAAGTGCTATTCAAATGTCTAACCTACCGATTCCAGTGATCCCATTTCATAAAATGCCGATTTACTTGAATTTTAAAATCAAATAAACACTTTTAGATCACTAGACAAGTGTAGGAGTAGTTTGACGTTCAAAATGGTTCATCATCTTTCTGTAAGAAACTATAACACAACTAAAATTTATACCTAGAACCTAGAATTTCGTCATGTTTTTAAAGATAAATGTTGTATTGATTGAACACTTGACCTTATGGGTCCGTTGGCCCGTAAGTTTATATATGTGTTATCAGGTCAAATATTATTTAACTAGTAAAAATTATCAATATTAAAATTACTATATTTGAGAGTCTCAAACCTTACTGGCCAGTTACAAGATGACGCATCTACTGATAGTGGTAACACAATGAAACCATGAAAAATCACACACAAAACACACTTGGGACGTTGGCTAATAACAAATTTGCCGGGAAACTAAGATTTCCTCCTTCAATTCTTCCCTAATTCTTCCAGATTTTCTAAGAATATAAACCAACATATCTTAACTTTGTACTAAGCAACAAGCACTAACAACTAATTTTTAATACATCACGTAAATAGATGCTGACAATGTGACATTGCTCGAAAAATATAGATTTTTTGACCCCTAAAAAAGATTTTTTTTAAGAAAAATACATCGCACAGACTACAAGCTTGAAATTTAAGCTTCGGCTGCTTTAAGATTATCCTCCTGTGTAACCTCCACATATCTCTTCCAGAACCAATGCACCTTCCAGATCCCATCCATCTGCTCGATGGGAACATTGGCTGTCTCCGGCAAGTACAAGTAAACAAAACCTGACATGACCACCACCCAGGTGGCGAAGAAGAAGAAGATCCCTGCCTTGAAGTGGCAGAGCATGGCCAGGAATGACTGTGCAATGATAAATGTGAACAAGAAGCTCACCGTAACCACAATGCTTTGCCCGGCCGATCGGATCTCCAACGACATGACCTCGCTCGGAACCAGCCATGCTATCGGCCCCCACGACCACGAAAAACCCGCTACATACACACACATCATGATCAGCACAAGGACTGCATACACTTTCTCTATGCTTCCCTGATCACCCAACTTGATGGCTAGGATCACACCAACTGCAGAGTAGGACAGAATCATCACAACTCCTCCCGAAATAAGCAAGAATCGACGTCCAAACTTGTCGATGACCAGCATGGCGATCGCTGTCGAACACGTGCTCACGACACCAGTGATCACCGCGGTCATCAACAACGAGTAGCTTTCGCTCAGTCCGATCGCTCGCAAAAGGACAGGAGTGTAGAATCCGACAATGTTGATCCCTGTCATTACAAGAAAGAACGGCATTGCCATAGCTATCACCAGCTGAGGCCTGTACTTCCTTTGCAAGATGTTCCTAAAAGGGTGTTCCACCGATTTCGAAGCCAAGCTCGCCTGGATGAGATCGTCGAGCTCTTCGTCCACATCGGCAGTGCCTCGAATTCTTTGTAGCACGGCTTGAGCCCGACCAGGATCATCGGTGCATTGGATTATACTGTTAGGTGTCTCCGGGAGGAAAACTGCCCCGACGGTCATGATCGCGGCCGGAACAGCTACCAGTGCTAGGGAGACCCTCCATCCCCAGCCGCCCTTGATCTTTTCGGTGCCGTAGTTGATCATATTGGCTGCCAATATTCCGATTCCAGAGCAGAGTGTGAAGCCACTGTTGATTGCCCCTCTGTAGTTTTGTGGTGCCATTTCTGAGAGGTACAATGGAACAGACTGCAATACAAGTAGAATGTAGAATTACATAAAATGTAGCATGGTATCAAAACGAGTTCGATTTTATATGTAATTCATCGTAGTCATAACATATGTAAAGTTTGGATTAGTATGAAAATTCAATAAAAATTGAAGTTGGTCCGACGTAAATAATAAATACCGAAATCGTATTCAGTTAACATATATCATAGTTTTTTGATAAATGAAACTTAACTAATTACAAATTGATCCAGAATTATTGTTTCTCAGCTCACCTAAACTGTCGGTCGGAACAGAAAATGAGAAATATAATCATTTTTTTAACGTTGGTTATATTTATCTTGTGATTCATCACCTAGCCACCAATTTGGATTTCCAAGTTTGACATGAAATTTCTAAAATAATATGGAGTTGGATGCACGAACCTGGTTTGAGAAGCCAACTCCAACACCGAGGAGAACGCGGCCAACAATGAGCATGGATACGTTGGACGCTGCACCATTTAGAGCCGACCCAAGAAGGAAAGCCACTCCTCCGAGTAGTATCGATGGCTTGCGACCGAAGTTTCGGGTCACCGGAGAAGCGAAGAAGGAAGCAACGAGGCCGGCGATGTAGAGGGAGGAGGTGAAGGCGGCTAGCAGTTGGCTGTCATATTTGCAGTAGTTGCTAACCTTGGCTGTTATAATCTTTCGGAACACATTTGGGAAGAACTTCTCAAGAAATGGCGGCATTGAAGTTACTCCACCTTCAAATATCAACAAGTTCTATTATTGTGTTACTATATTAAAATCTTAATATTTAACTTTATACTTAAAAATGATCTATAGTTGAAATTTAATTTATTACATATTCATTCTACAACAAATACATCAGGTTTTAGAGCCACCAATTCACAAAAATTGAATTAAATAATCATTATTTGAGAAGAAAAAAAAAATGCAAACTCATCATTCAAACCAACTTCTACTACCAATAAGACTTGATCCAAGTGTTAATGTACTTTGATTCAGTTAATGAGACCTTTAAGTACAACCTTTCGAATGTAAGCGACCATTTGGAAGAAGTACCAAACAGTATAAAATGATAATTTGTCATTGTGGAACAAACCTGAAACTCCGATGTCATAGCCAAAAATGAGGCCTCCCATGGCAGCTATTAGACAGGAAAGTACAACTAATGGAGTGAGCCTGCCATTATAGGACCCTCCTCCTCCTTTGGCTATAGCCATTCCTCCAGCCATCGTTCTATATCTAATTTTCCAAGCTTTCTTGTTAGTAATTAAGTGTATGTATGGAGTGGGAGTACGAAAAGCTTTGGGGGGTTGCCACCATTTATAGGCTAGAGAAAGACGGCACAATGTGAAATCAAATTTCTAGTTTGTTGTGACATATTTTAGTTCAAGGTAAATTTATACCATGATGACATATTGAATGACGATGAATTAAATGTCTGATGGCAATCCGCATTTATGAGTAAAACAGAAAAGATTAGTTTCAATTATCATTAAGTTTTTATCTATAATATTCTAATTCAAATTTCGATTTCGATTTCGATTTCATGAAAACTAAACTCGTTGAAAGTAATAAAGCATTGGATGTTGTGGTTGACGAAAGTTGAGAGGCCCATTAATTTTTTTATTAGCCAGATTTATTTCTCATAGCACAATAAGCAAAAGGGACTTGATTGAACATACATGAAGTTGGTGGGGATGCTAAAGCCTTTATTACCTATTTAATTAGCAGAAAAAATATCATATTATTTCTGAAACTGGCTTAGGGTAGCTTGGTTTAACAATTTTTACATAACATGTCAATATTCTTTACTTGATAGAGATGTTTCATGTTTACACCAAGTTACACATGGGTAGATATTGAACCATAATCCGTCAATTCTTCAATGCCTTATTTTACTTGGGTAAACATATCAAGCTATACCTAATATATGCTACTGCCGTGAGTTTTACCATTAATAACATTTCTATAAAGTAATAACCTAACTAAATCGATAAAAAATCCAATCTTGAGTCGAGACAAGTGTAAAAATATAATAAATTTTTTATCATAATAATTAATTTTTTTCAAAGAATCTTAGTGATAAAATTTGTTCCAATTTTTTGCATAAAAATGATAGTTTTTAATAAATACATATATTTTTACATAATTAATAAATTCAAAAAATATTTTAAAACACTATTGTATTAGACTTTCATGTTTGATGAACTACACATCATCATTTATTATCTCAATTATTTTAAAATAATTTGTGTGACCGTCATTTTGTTCTAAGAAGATACTTCAAACGAATGTGGCATTCAAAATTTATATAATTTAAATATAAACAATGTAATTTTTTGATTATTTACATATTCATTATTCAAATTTTTAATTTTAATTATTTTAAGGAAAAAAATATAACTATTTTGTCTGATAATTTCTCTAAAATGATATTTGTATTTTAGTTCTATCAATATTATTTTAGAAAAATTTTATATTCTACGAAGAAATTTTTTTTGAGTGTCGAATCCAAGTTCGTCGATTTAATAGATATGTTCACTCATAGGAGGTGTCCCTCTATCACGTATTAGAGGTGGAAAATAAACCGGAAAGTTGGAAATGTTGTCGTAAACTAACTTGAGTTCGCACTAACCAAACCTAATTTGTGTTCACTTGTAGGTCGTAGCAAGTTAGCAACTAGCAGGTGTTCCCTAGACGACGTTACGGTGGTGAAAAAAATAATTGGCAGCTGTTGTCCTAAGTAGGAGTTATAACAAAGCTGACACTCGTGATAAGGAGTTATAACAAGTCGGGGTGTGAAAATCAGTTAGTAAACGTAAACACACACGAGATTAATGTAAAAAATTCCAAGACTAGAGAAAACCACTGGTGCATTATGTGAAATGGTTTAAGACACCATAATTTCCAAACAATTCTCAAACTGCATAACACTGAACTACACATATAAGATCAATAACCTAGGTCTACGTATATAAAAGAAACTAATAGACCTGTGATACCCCGTATATGTACTGTGTGAAAGGCTTAACTGATTTGATTGTTACTATCCATACCAACAAGGTGGACCTTCTTTTCGGGCACAGATCCTGAAAGAATTCCAAGATTAAACGCGTTTGGCCAAGGGTAGAATAAGGATGAGTGATGATGCAGCGAGAAGACGTGTTGAACATGAACGATATAATCTTGTTCCGTTAATTCACAAGAATAACTAGATAATCAAGACTTGAAGGGAAAATCATAATTTTTATTTATCAAATCAATCGCCTAAAACAATATCCTAGATGTCATATTTATAAGAACTAAAATAACCCTAAGAGATAGAATTCTAATATAAATAAAACTACTAATAATTATCTAAAACTAACAATAAAACTAAAGATAATTAATAACAATCTTCATCCTTATCTCTATCACAATCTTTATCCTTATCTTTATCATTCTTCCCCGGTTGGTGAAATTCGTCCTTGAATTTGGTAACGTAGGCCAGTTGGAGATCTTCGTACATGCACTCTTGAACATCTTCGAGCGGCGTGGAGACACTTGATATCGTCCACTCCAACAGAACAAATATCTCAAACCTAGGCAACCGTAAATATTGTCCAGATGAAAGATCATGAAATCACATCTTCGTGCAACTTTTTCAACATCCTTGAGTCTATTCCACAAATTTAACAAAAGAGAATCTTCCACATATTCAAACTTATCAACACCAAGAAAATCAAAGTGCTCGACATAGTCAATCTTATAACCATGGATAACCTGGGGTAAAGGCATATTTAGCAACGCACTAGCAATAACTTTTTCAACCTCATCCTCCTCATCCTCTTCACTAGGGTAAGAGTCATAAATCGGTACACCCAAAAAGTCAGTATGATCAGTCCTTAAGAGATGTTGTCTCACAAGAACATCATCTTCATTGACCTCATCCTCCTCACCAGGGTAAAAGTCCTACTTGATCGCGGGCAGACCGTGTCCAGCCAGCGGTGTCCATAGATTGTCAATAGTTACCTCGTTGTCATAGGAGAGATTGTTGATAGTTGGCAGTTGTGCAACATTAGTAGGTTGTTGTGTGGTACCCATCCGAGTAACCACGATGTTACGTAGCAAGGTGAGAACCTCGCCTAGTTGTTCCGACAATACGTCAATCCGATGCTCTAGATGATCACAGCTGGTCACCTCTTTTTGCGCGTCCCTCTTTGACGGCATCTCAAGGAGCATAGACTGGTCACTGATACCAACTGATGCAGCGAAAGACATGTTGATCAAGAACGATATAATCTTGTTCCGTTAATTCGTAAGAATAATCGGATAATCAAGACTTGAAGAGAAAATCCTAATTTTTATTTATCAAATCAATCGCCTAAAACAATATCCTAGATGTCATATTTATAAGAACTAAAATAACCCTAAGCGATAGAATTCTAATATAAATAAAACTACTAATAATTATCTAAAACTAACAATAAAACTAAAGATAATTAATAACAATCTTCATCATTGTCTCTATCAGGTGACCTCCTGGGAAGTTTCCCAGGGTGCGTGCGAATGAGAACAAAACACGTTGAAAAGACCCGTGTTGATACAGAGGAGTCAGTCGATCAAATCACAGGGCGTTACAAGACCCGTACTCAACATTCAATAATATAATTTGGGTCAAATGCCTATTGGAGTGAGAGTACCTTTTAAATTGATTGATCATAAAACAACTAAAATTTCATTTCTGAGTAAAAGAAGTGTTAAATCCCGAAAGAGCAGCAAAAATTCCACAGCTGATGCCGTGGCCTCGTGGGACGCCATGGGTTTAATCATTTGCGTCTATTTCATAATTAAATTATTGGTAGAGCCTACTTATAATCTGCTTACAGTTGCGGACATTCTATCTTACTACTTGGACTTTGTAATTCATCGAGACTTTTTAGCCTATAGAAATTGAATTTGATCTTCCTTTTAGTTCCCTAAGCCGTCGGATATGATCAAATTATACATTAATTATTTGTTTTATGTGACACATACTACACTCAACGGTTTCCACTCTCTCGCTATTGATATTGACGTGTGACAACCTACCACCAGTAATTTGGAGCCGAAAACAAATATGCAACCCGGAGGATTCTCTTTGACAATATTTCAACAACAGATTTTTTACCAAAATTTTGTAGAAAACATTTACTGTTAATTTCAAATGTAGGGTGATCATTAATCGATCATATTCAGGTTTAATCGATTTTTGAAAATTTCATTTATATTCAAACGGACTCATTTTATTTAAACTTGTAATAGGGCAAATCAAGTATGAGTCACAATTTTCATAATCAAATTCGGTAATTTTATAATTCGAATTTGTTCCAATTTGAATGATGGTCACCCAAATCATACCACATTTATGTAAATTTTGTGGTTCACAAGCTCATACTTTAAAATATAAAAAATCACACGTAGCAAAGTGAGCTTATTTAAAAACTAATTGTATAGTTGAAGTATAAACAATTTATGCGGAAATTTAAAGAGGCATCGCTTCTTCATGAATTTTTTTTAAGGTTCAAATGGAGGAGTGAACATGAATTTACTAGTCCGGAATTGATTCAACTCATATTGACTTCGACATTGGCCTGAATCATATACGGTTCATTAATTTCATAACTAAAATTAAATAAATTATAATTTAGATTCTTCCGAACCCCCAACTCCCGACACTTGGTTTATAAACCAATTAAAAAGCTACAGGCCAGATAAATTTTTTTTTGGAAAAGTTCTCCTAGGGCCCTTATGGTTTGACCCGTTCTCAAATAGATCCCTGAGGTTTAAAACGGCGATAACCGGTCCCCGTGCTTTCAATTTTCACATCTGAGTCCCCCCAATCCAGTTCGATTCGAAAATCCAAAATTCAATCTCGCAATTCAGGTGACGAAAACATGTGAAACTGGTATCTACATGTCGGAGACACTTTGGTGAGTCACCTGGAGTCGACAATCAACGTTTTTGTCACCGGAATTGCGAGATTGAACTTTGGATTTTCGAATCGAACCGGATCGGGGGAACTCAGATGTAAAAATTGGAAGCACGGGAACCAGTTATCGCCGTTTTAGACCTCAAGAACCTATCTGGAAACGGGTCAAACCACAAGGACCCTAAGAGGACTTTTCCTTTTTTTTTTAGGCACAGACCAGATAAATTTGGGCTTCAAACAGATGAATCGTGTCTGTGCACAAGGAGGGCCTATGACCCTCCCGAAAGGCCCAATTTATGTTCTCTATATTCCCAAGGTTGAGATCTTTATAATTAATTACCGGGTTTGGTCATCCGGCCAACAAAAATTGAAAACGGTCTCCCGCCTTTTATTTCCTATTCGTGATCTCGTACTTATTATTATTATTATTATTGACACACAACTACTGCGTTACAGATCCAGTTAAACTACATACACCAGTTACAATCTTGGACAAACACAAAGACTTCCAAGTACATTGTCTTCCCATTCTTCTTTTCTTTGTCTTGGGATCTCCAAGGATTATATAGACTAACATATTTCAGACATATAATGGTTGCAGTACATCTCACAAACTATATTTTACGCTGCTGGTTGAGAGGACCATCTATCTTTTCAATGGGAACATTGGCTGACTCCACATATCTCTTCCAAAACCAATGCTCCTTCCAAATACCATCCATCTGTTCGATCGGAACGTTGGCCGTCTCCGGCAAGAAGAAGTACACGTAACCCGTCATCAGCGCCACCCAAGTCGCGAAGAAGAAGAAGATCCCGGCTCTGAAGTGGCAAAGCATTTCCAGGAATGTCTGTGCAATGATAAAAGTGAGCAAGAAGTTCACTGCGACCGCGATACTTTGGCCTGCTGATCTAATCTCCAATGACATGATCTCGCTCGGGATTAGAAATCCCATTGGCCCCCAGGACAAACCGAAACCCGCTACGTATGTGCACATCAGGATCAACACCAAGATTGCATACCCTTTCCCTATGCTTCCCTGATCACCCAACTTAACGGCTAAGACCAAACCGACCGCGGCATACGACACAAACATTACAAAGCCTCCTGATATTAACAAGGCCCGACGCCCGAACTTGTCCATGATCGTCATCGCAATCATCACCGCGATTATTCCTACAACCCCTGATATTACAGCAGTCCATATAAGGGACGAGCTTTCGCTTAGTCCTATTGCGCGTAAAAGGACCGGAGTATAGAATCCGACGATATTGATCCCTGTCATTATAAGGAAAGAGGGAATGGCTATAACCGTCACCAATTGTGGCCTGTACTTCCTTTGTAAGATGTTCTTAAAAGGGTGCTGCACCATCTTTGAGGCAATGCTCGCCTCGACGAGATCTTCGAGCTCTGCCTCTACTTGTGTTGTGCCTCGAATTTTTTGAAGCACGGCTCTAGCTTTTTGAGGATCGTTGGTACGTTGGATTATACTGTTTGGTGTTTCTGGTAGGAAGATTGCTCCTATAGTCATGATCGCGGCCGGAACACTTACCAATGCTAGGGAGACTCTCCATCCCCAACCACCCTTGATATTTTCGATCCCGTAGTTGATCATATTTGCCGCGAATACACCGGACGCGATGCAGAGTTGGAAGGTAGCGTTGATCGCTCCTCTGTAGTTTGATGGTGCCATTTCAGAGAGGTACAAAGGAACAGCCTGCAAGAAAATCAAAACTATGTTACAAATTCTTACACGGTATCCGAGCGAGCATGTTCAATCTTATCAAAGGCATGGAGTTGGTGGATGCGCGGACCTGGTTCGTGAAGCCAACTCCAACTCCGAGGAGGATGCGGCCGACGATCAGCATAGCTACGTTGGATGCAGAACCGTTCAGAGCCGATCCAACAAGGAAAGCCACACCTCCTACGAGTATCGATGGCTTGCGACCGAAGTCTTTGGTCACCGGAGAGGCGAAGAAGGAAGCGACAAGGCCGGCGAGGTACAGGGAGGAGGTGAAGGCGGCTAGTAGTTGGCTGTCATATTTGCAGTAGTTGCTAACTTTGGTGTTCCTTACAATCTTGTGGAACACATTTGGGAAAAACTTCTCAAGAAATGGTGGCATTGAGGTTACTCCACCTTCAAACATTAATTGAAACTGGTTAGGAAAAGTCTTATTTCGAAGTTCCGATAATACTCAATTCTGAATACCGTTAAACTAACCCGAAACACCAATGTCATAGCCAAAAATGAAGCCTCCTATGGCAGCTACTATACAAGAAAGAACCACTAATGGAGTGAGCCTGCCATTGTAGGACCTTCCTCCTTTGGCTATTGCCATTCCTCCAGCCATTATCTCTCCAACTCTCTTAACTTCCCCTGACGTCTCTTTTTAGTGTGGAAAATATGGTTTCTTTGGATACCAATATATAAAGAGAATCAGAAGAGGCCTAGTAATGTCAATGAAATTTTTGACTATAGAAGAATTAATGGATCATGTTCGATTTATGTAAATATATATTTCTTTTGGAGTACGTTGCCAATGTTGAACCAAATATGACAGTGAGGCAAGAGTATGCATGACCTATTAAATTTATTATTATTTGCAATACAGTTTCTTCTTCTTTTATGAGAATGCTATTCAAAAGTAAACGTGGTATTGTAATTATTCCTCTCTCACTTGCTGATTTATTTAGATAATTCAAATTCGAATAATTTAAAATTTTCAAAATTTTTCTCATAAATATTTAATAGTCGTTAGATTAGTGCATCTTATGAGGTTGTCGCTATGCAGTGGGAGTAAGCGTGGCTTAGGGGAGGCCATTCATAAACGAAACAGAGAGTAAACATTGATGATGACATTTGGGACGCCGGTCAATAAAATGCTTGAGGACCATCGTTATCAATTATTTAAATTAAAAATATATATAAGCGAAGCAGATACTTCCACATATAAAATGACAAAATGGCCAATCCAGAATCAAAGACGGCCGAGTTAAAAAAATTAAGAAATTAAAATAATTTGTAATAAGACATCATTATCTAGACATCATTATAAAAGTAGAAGTACAAGCAGACTTTTTGAACTCTGCTTATGATGTCTTATTTATGAGGAAAGCATAAATAATATATCCGTATTATGATGTCTTATTTTATTTTATAAGCACAAATTCTGAGTCCAAAAATAATTAAGAATCAAAGCATATATCCACCATCTACTTCTACTTCTAAATTGGCCTGAATTGTCACGTATAAAAATATCATATCGGTACTAATCTAGAATAGAAAAAAGGTCATAATTTATAAATAACCAAAGAAAAAAGCATTTTTATTTTATTTACAATATTTAAATTCTGGACTTTGTGGTAATGGAAATTAGATACTTTGTCATTTGGACCGTTCCTCGTTGTCAGTGGCTTTTCCTAGTCGGAAGCAATGGACGTCGGAGGATTTTTCAGTTGCTTTTATGTCTTTATTAAATTATTGGTGGCGAGTCCTTGATAATCCGGTAGTTATGGACTTTCCATCTCACTACTTCGCACTTGAGAAGTCAATAAAAGAACGAAATTTACACCTATAGAAATTGAATTTGATCAGGTACCACTCCATTCTCGTGGCTCAGCAATGCATTCTTAATAATATTTTTTAGTCAAGAAAAACAAAAAAAATTAGATTCTGGAAAATCACTTCAAGAAAAACTTACCATTCTCAATCCAAAAAGACATCTCAATCCAAAAAGAAAAATTGGACTGGTAACAAATTAACAATGACTATATTTACGTTACACATCTCAATCCAAAAAGAAAAATTGGACTGGTAACAAATTTAAAGTCTTCATTTGGTACCACAAGCCAGGGATAAGGACCGTATTTATTTTTGGATGCGACAGATACTTGTACCCTTCAACCTCTCCCTATTAATATATATCGTGCATTATAATTTTTTTCATTTCAATACCTCGGGGAAATTGTAGAGAAGTTAAAATCTATTAAATCAAATGGACTAAAATCAACCCGAAGACATTTACGAATTGATAAAAGTGCATAATAATGTAAAATACTTAACAAGTTAAAAACTCGTATCAAAATTTAATCTCAAATACCATTCTCATAATAATGTAAAATGTATGTCTCATGACCTCTTTAAATCAATTATATTTTCTCATAGGTGTTAATATGAAAAAATACAAACTACAAAGACATAAAATTTTATAATATATTTTGGGTTGATGTTTACAACCTACCACCCTTACTATGGATATGATTTCTATGGAGATTAATTTACGTGTTTCAGTAGTATTCAATAGACTCAAGTTTTTATAGGGGTAATACGGGTGTGGTTATATTATGTAATAGACCGTTGCAACGTTGACGGGACTCAAGTTTTAGTTGACTTTGTGACCGTCTATTTTTCTTTCTTTTATATACAGAGATTTTTCTGAAGAAAAACAAAACGCAAATTTTCAATTAAAAAAATCCCACCTTCTTGTTCTCATGAACCAAACATCACTATCTCTGATGGTTGGCTATTACCTAACGCCAAGTTGGTTGTTGACAACCAAATAAATGCACAAGACAGAAGTTCGATAATGAATGCATAGAAATTGAATAGGATAGCTGGATATAGTAATTTAAGTTTTTTTTAAATTTAATCATAAATTTGAATTGACAATGATAATTTGAAACCTTTTGGAATATTGTCCATAGGAAATTTAAATTAGTCAATTAATGAATATCTAGATAAAATTCAAATAGAGGTGGTATAAAAAAATAACTTTTAGCTCAACATTAAACAAGTTAGAATGTCACGTGATTTGTCTGATTTCTTCAGTTGCGGTCGCTTACTCTCGTCTGTCTTGGCTGACCCTCGCAATAATATTTGTTGACTCGTTTCTTCTTTATAGTAGTGCTGGCTGTTGACTTCTTTTCAAAGTTTGGAAGGTTGATTCTGAAATATATGATTGAAGAAATAAACTAATATATCTCCTTCATACAAAAAGTTTCGATCCAATTTAATTTATGTGCACCAAATGACGTAGATTCTAAAAGAAAATATAGAAGACGTAAGAATTGACGTGTGCACACGAGAAGTGCAAGAATGGATAGTTTTCCCAATAAAAGGAGACAAAATGGGCCTAACAATCCCAACGAAATCACGAACAAAATGGGCTTGGCTCTCACAAACGGCCCAAAGATAAACCAAAATCATTCGGATATGAGTATCCGAATTCTCGAACAGCAAAAACGTCAACGGATTACCAACGCTTGGTAGATAGGATGTCAACCGATTTTATCTCCTTTACAAGAGGTCGGAAGTTTAAATTTCACATCTAACAAATAAGGAAAAATTTTGCTTGGAAGAGAAACAAAGTCCAAAACCGTCTAAAATCACAAAATTTAAGAGTCCATCTAATTTAAGAGGAAGCCAATCTGAAAAATCACAATACGTGGCGAGGTATGACGTCCCAAGATGGCAATTTTCAAATTGAATTCTGGGAAATCATTTTCGATTTTGCAAAGTCCGTAAGATTATTATATTGGCTCCCAACTTAACTCTACTAACCTTCAAAATTCACAGGCCACAGCAGTTCGATATCGATCGCCTCTCGCAGAGCTTCTTTTTCATCTGTCACCCGAATTCGCTCACAACTTTAACTTATGATTATTGTAAGGTAATTCAAGTATGTTTGGTTGTCATTAGTTTATGCTTTATATGATAACTTATCTAATAAGTTTATATAAGTTAAATCTATCAGCCACATCTGGTTTTATTATGTGATAACATGTCTAATTAAGTTGAAATAAATCAACGTAGTAGATTAACAATCTGTGTAACAAAAAAACAAGGTACATTCACTAATTATACATTTAACTACAAACTAAAACTTCAACATACAGTGAGATATAGACTGACATATCTCAGGTGCTGGAACAACTAAAAGTTTTAATGCAACTGACAAGGTTACAAGCTATAGAGTTTATGGTGCTGCTGCTTTAGGAGGACCATCCATCTGCTCGACCGGAACGATGATCGTCTCGGCCACCGCGAACCTCTTCCAATACCAATGCTCCTTCCAAATCTCATCCATCTGCTCAATCGGAATGCTGGCCGTCTCCGGCAAGAAGACGTAGACGAAAACCGTCATCACCACCATCCAGAAGGCGAAGAAGAAGAAGATCCCGGCCTTGAAGTGGCAGAGCATGGACAGGAACGCCTGTGCGATGGCGAAAGTGAACAAGAAGTTCCCTGCGACTGCAATGCTTTGGCCTGCTGATCTGACCTCCAAGGACATGATCTCAGTAGAAATCAAGAATCCGATCGGCCCCCACGACCAGTTGAAACCCGCGACGAACGTAGACATCAGGATCAACACCAACACTGCATACCCTTTGCTTAAAGTTCCCTGATCCCCCAACTTAATGGCTAAGATTATACCAACAGCGGTATACGACAGACACATTACAATGCCTCCCGATATGAGCAACGTCCGACGTCCGAACTTGTCCATGATTCCCATGGCGACAATCACAAAGACTATCCCAACAACACCTGATATAACGGCTGTCCATACCAGCGACGAGCTTACGCCTAGTCCTAATGCACGTAAAAGGATCGGAGTATAGAAACCAATGATGTTGATCCCTGTCATTATAGTGAAAAAGGGAATAATTGAGACCATCATCAGCTGTGGCCTGTACTTCCTTTGTAATATGTTCTTAAAAGGGTGTTTCACCAATTTCGAAGCTATGTTCGCCTGGACGAGATCTTCGAGCTCTGCTTCTACGTCTGTCGTGCCTCGGATTTTTTGGAGCAAGGCTCTAGCTTTGTGGGGGTCATCGGTACGCTGGATTACACTGTTTGGAGTGTCTGGTATGAAGATTGCTCCTGCTGTCATGATCGCGGCCGGAACAGCTACCAATGCTAGGGAGACTCTCCATCCCCACCCAGCCTTGATCTTTTCGGTCCCGTAGTTGATCATATTTGCCGCGAATACACCGGATGCGAGGCAGAGTTGGAAGGTAGCGTTGAACGCTCCTCTGTAGTTTGATGGTGCCATTTCGGAGAGGTACAAAGGAACAGCCTGCAAGAAAATCAAAACTATGTTACAAAATTATTACACGGTATCCGAGGGAGCATGTTCAATCTTATCAAATACATGGAGTTGGTGGATGCAGGGACCTGGTTCGTGAAGCCAACTCCAACTCCGAGGAGGATGCGGCCGATGATCAGCATAGCTACGTTGGATGCAGCACCGTTTAGAGCCGATCCAACAAGTAAAGCCACACCTCCTACGAGTATGGATGGCTTGCGACCGAAGTCTTTGGTCACTGGAGAGGCGAAGAAGGAAGCGACAAGGCCGGCGAGGTACAGGGAGGAGGTGAAGGTAGCTAGCACTTGGCTGTCATATTTGCAGTAGTTGCTGACCTTGGTGTTCCTCATCATCTTGTGGAACACACTTGGGAAGAACTTCTCAAGGAATGGAGGCATAGAGGTTACCCCACCTTTACATCAACTTCTACTAGTCAGGAATCATCTTACTTTGAAGTTCCTATCTTTCGAAGTATTTGGATACATATATAGATAATTTATTGATTCATCAAGCAAGCTTGTGAACAACAGTAAGTAATCAACTAGTGATAGTGTTATTTTATTGATTCGAACCAAGATTAGCAAGTATAATGTATATAACGAACCTGAAATTCCGACGTCATAGCCAAAAATGAAGCCTCCTATCATTGTTATTACGCAGGAAAACAACACAAGGGGAGTGAGCCTGCCATTGTAGGATCTTCCTCCTTTAGCTATAGCGATTCCTCCGGCCATTGTCTCTCCAAATCTAACTTCACTAGAAAGTCTCTCTTTGTAGCTTGGGAAGTGTGGTTGCCTTGTGCCAATATATAAGCGAAGCGGAGGAGACCTAACAATTTTTTGGTCAAAGCTTGATACTTAATTACACAAAAAAAAGAGCTAAAAATATAAACATGGATGATGTATTGTGATGGCGAGTATAATGCTTGTCAAATTACAAGTGTTGACCAAAAATATTTACAATTAAATGACAAGGAGTGAAGAATCCAGCCTAGTATTTGAATTGAGATAGCACATTTAGGTATTAGTATTATCAATAATTAGTTAGATTAATTATTAACTAAGCTGTTTTAATTAAATTAAAAGGTTAGAGTTCGAGATCTTAGAAATGAAACAATGTTCGATTCTTACTATCACAAGAATATTATATGTAGTTCAAACCTCAATTATTAGTAACTATAAATTTTCCAATATCACTTGGTTTAATAAACAGTTCGTCTCTGGGAAAGTTGACATAAGTGCCTTGTGATTTGTATGAAACTGGAATAGAGATATGCAGTTTGAAAAAATCCAAATAGGCGTACGTTGTTTTGTTTATTTTTTGGGTGGAATGGTGTACGTTGTTTTATTGATTCCCGAATCGAGTATCCCGAAAAATATGGAAAATTATAATAAAGTATACAAGGGTTGTAGAACATGAGTTTGACTTGGTTTAGATAATTAGACTTTAAAAAAATTTAAAGGTTAATATGATTTATAACCAATCACGTACTTGTTGGTATTTTCAAATGTTCTTTCCTTCACCATAGCAATTTTCATATATTTTTATGCAGGGAATGAAATAATAATTTTGAATCTTGGTAACGATTCAAAATCAATAGCAACCTCTTTTTACAATAATAGTCGAGATAGTAAATTAGATTTTAGATTGTACAGATATATAAAGTAAGAAGTAATAGTCATTTTTCAAAACAAAATTAACGTTTGATACTTTTTCGAACTATAAGTTCATATTTAAGATCCTACTCAACAGAAAATTAAAACCCAACGTCGAAAGTTATAAACTACAGCTTCCAGTTTGTTTTCTAGACAATAATACTCAGTCGATCTCTATTCTACTTTTTCATTTATTTATTTATTTTAGGTACCAAATTAAAATTTAACTTTCGTATACAACATAAATATTCAATTTACTCCCCTCCCGCCCACTTAAACCCAAATCCGCCCCTCCCCTCCCGTCCGCCAGCTCGCCGCCGCCGCCTCCGCTATTGCCCGCCCGCCTGCCACCACGACCAGCCACCGTTAACCTACATCGGAGTTTTACCCTAATCGTTTTTTCTTTTGCAGATTCCGGCCACATTACTTGGAACCAACGTACGCCGTCTA
>SOPF01023374.1:0-21629 GCA_012979155.1 Hypericum perforatum
AACAGAACCAGTTTGATGCAAATGTAACTACAAGGTTTACTGACTCATTATACCGAACAGAAATTCAAAAGCCTAGCAGAGGATAATCACCTTCTCAATAGGAACTTCATGTCGCTTGCACCAGGCAACTGTGATCCTTGGATCTAGATAATTGATTTTGGACGTGCCGAGCGCTATATTTTTCATGTCATCTTTATTTCGGATATCCATCTCTGTTTTCTTAATTTTTTGATTTGTTGATGCTATCTTCTTCTCTATGCTGCAAATACGTCAAGCTAATCAAAAAACATATCCATGCAGCTGTTGGAGTAGTTATTAACAAACGGGATAAGGAGTTTACGCTTCAGGAGTCAGGTTCCTCTTTTGCTTTCCATCTGCACCCTTCAGTGGAGGCTTTCCCTTCTTCGACCTATCCAAATCCTTTTCCAGCTCTTCTAGAGTTGCCTGAAAAGTACGAGTCAAATATCATATCCATCTTGGCCAGGTTATATAAATACCTAGGCGGGTCAGATTGATGCAAATCAGAATGCAGAGATCAACTAAACGTAAAAATTTAACATAGAGGTAGAAGTCTTGTAATAATATTATCCATCAGTAAGGTTACCTTGAGCTCTTCAATTTTCTCGTTCAACTTTAACATTTGTTCATTGTGATTTTTCGAAAGGGTACGCTGATGATTACAAATAATGGCAACCTGCAGAATTAGAAGAGAAAACATGAATGCTTCTTTTGCTACTAATTACCGGCAACAGACTACAAGTCACAAGCTTGGTTCACCTGCTTGTTTGCTTGATTATATACGACCACTTTTTCTGCAAGATCACCATCTCCTGTTTCTGCATGGAGCTATCCAGAATCCAAAACAACCCATTGGTGAAATAAAGAGAGAGTTGAAACTAAATATGTAAAACACCATGTGAAACCAGAAAGCGTCCAAACATTATAAGTATTGGAGCACGTAATTGGGAAACCCCTACTTCACAAGTTTTATGTTGTCCAAGTAGGATCAAGGTACGTTTTACAATTTGAACGTGATACAAAGATCCAATATAAGAGAATTTCCAAAATATATGCATGAGCAGGGAAAAGTAGTAGTTACTTGCTCATCCAGTGTAATTGAAGCATTATAGGTACGAAAAACTTTCGCTGTAAGGCCAGGCATCAGCTCCTTTAAATGAGTATTCAGTCTACTAGTGTCTAGCAAGTCGAAAAGATCATCCGACTGCTTCTTTCCTGATAGATCAGACAAGAAAACCTAGTCAAAGCACATCCATTGAAACATATTTACAAAAATTCTGTACCAACAGAAACCACAGCTCTCACCACGTTGAAATTGTCCAATTGCCTTGTACACAAGAGGCTCCACGTCGACTGTGTTTTTATATTCAATTGAATCTTTACCAAGGAAGTCAAACTGAAAGAAAAAGTTAAAAACAGAAGCATATAAATATGTAGCATGCAAAAAAAAAAGGACGGTGAGTCATCAACAGGAGAGGAACAAAGAATCTTAAATGAAATATTCTTTCAGACCAGTACTTACAATTACTAGAAACTACCGAAAAGCAAATTGGCTCGAGTAGATCTTAGAGAACTTGATAAATAAAACAGATGATCAATGGAAGGTATTCAACAGAGAGTTTTGGATAATTAATTGGCAGCCGGTAAACTGGAACCATCAAACCTTTAGCTGATTAGGGGGGACACATTCGACATTGGCCACTTTCAACGTACAGCAACCGACAGTATCAGCTTCATCATCATCCTGGAAATACAAGATTCAGTATGGGTAATGTATTCAACATGTTCCACTTTAAAAGAAGCCACAACTACTGCAACCACGTTTATCGAAAGCATTGAATAAGTGCTGCTAATTTGTGAAACAAATTTGGAAAAGAAAAACCCACCCAAAGTGCTTTAGAACCAAAAGAAAAAACAGGGGCATGAGAAAGATATAAGCGAGGACAGAGAAATTTTGTGACCTCAACTTAATCCCGAAATCCAGACTATTCATAAAGCATTATTCAAATTTTATTATAGAGTAATTAACGACTGTCCAGAAATTTGAAGAATGAGGCATACAGTTATAATCTTCTCTACAAAGAATCTTAGACAAGCTACAGCATACAGCCATAACTACCAAATATTACAACTTCAAGAAACAGCAATCTCACATAGGCCGCTGCAATGAAGCACTAGCAAGAGCTAACATTTGAAGCATTTGCATTAACTATTTAGTCCATGACACAGAATAGGAAAAATTAAGCAAGAAACACACAAGGATCTTTGGAGTATGAATAGGCTGTACCTTCTCATTACCAGCCCTGAGAGCCAACTTATCAATAAGATAGGTAGCGACTGCCACTTGACACTTTGTCTTATCTTTACTTGTGAAATCTTTTGTGTAAGCTGCTCTGATGTTGTGGATGTAATCCTGAATCAGAATACATCATGCTATCAGTGGAAAACTTAATTTTCTAGAAAAACGGTTAACTGATGTTCGAAGTACCTACCTTCAGCTTCCTAGCTTTCTCATATTTCTCCTTGTCACTCTGGCCTTTCAGAGAACTGCTGGCTGCCAAGAAAACATACTTGAACTCCTTCGGGTTGATTGGATCATTCCAGAAAGCCAGCCATGTGACCGTATTATCGTGCTTCACTTCTTTCCACCTGCAATGCCAAGGATTTTAATATTCATTCAAGAGAAAGGCTTATCCTACTGAGAACATCTTCTCCCAATTCACAATCCAGGTCTAGAAAGTATGTTTGAGGTGATAACCTTTCGCCAGGAATAGGACATTCAGGAATAGGAGCATCCTTCCCAATATTTAAAGTGATATCACTCGGACGGATCCGTCTCTTCAGCTTGCCCATCTGTTATATTGCCAAAATTTGTGCAATTTTAAGCGAGTTATGATCTGGTCATAAAAATAGGTACAACGTACACTACTAAGTTTAACAATTTCACAAATGCACTCGCAATGCATCTTATACATGTCCCAATGGAAAATAAATCCATCTTTGTTGCTTAAAGAGCACCACAGTACCTTAGGATGCTCTCCCCGGCCTCGAAATAGCCCAGGTGGTTCAACTCTGAAATTACCAACCTGAGATCAGGGCAATCATCATAAATATCAGAGTAGAAAATGTTTATAATTGCTCTAGGAATCCCACTTAACAGGAAGCAGTTTAGTTATACCCTTACAGCCCAAGTAAAGACAAAAAAGTTACCTTCTCCTTGACACCATCAACAATTGCCCACATGTACTTTTCTTCCTGCTTCAATTTATTTTCTTTCGCATCCTTTTTTTCCTGAGCATAGAATTACTATTTAGTTAATACCAAACAATGACATATAACTAAAAAATGCTCAAAATAATTAAGCAATCAGGCATTTGACAATGTGCCGGCAAATGGCATGAATCAGAAGAATCCGATTCCAATAAACAAGGCAAGTATGTGTGCATCCATGCAAATTAAGTACTTTGACGAAACTTGAGCTTCATGACAAGCAAAAAAGCCAAACTTGTCTTTGTATGCTTTCTGAAACAAGAATTGTTAGACCCAGAGTATGATCCGGAGAGCCTTTTTTTTATAGCTAAATATCTGATACGGAGAGCTTTAGTAGAACAGCAGCACCAAAAAGCACAGTGAACCCACCACAGATGGGATAAATAATACACCTTGAAAGTTTACAAAATAGTAGGAACAAACATGAAAAAGATATCTCTTGGCATCTGAGGTTACTTATACAACAAAAAACCTCTCCTTAAACAATTATAATGCTCTACAACTGCTTAACGCATTGGCATGCCAAAACATTATTTAATGAACCAACTTACTTCTGCAGTCATCTGTTTCTTTTTCTCCTTCTCCTTCTGGTACCAGTCATAGATTGGTGTAAAATCACATCCATCCAATTCCTGTATGACATGGTTCTTACCTAACAATTTACGCCAATCATTCCAGAAGTTCTCACGGAACACCGGCTTGCGATAATAGTCTGTATCTTGCATTACTGCAAACATGGTTGCAACCTGCAGAACGACAGGTGTCTTATCAGCAAACTAAATAACAAGAACTAGAGAAGACATAAATGCTAAAGTGAGAATAAACAAAGAACAAAAAGTCAACCTCCTCTTGACCAGGAGTCAGATCAACTGGCTTGCCATTGTAAAGAATTTTAATGCCATGGGGTGTATACGGGGGAGGGAAAATAACACCATTGTGGACCAAAGTAGTCCACTTTTTCTGCCCATCAGAGGAGCCAGGTTGCACCTTCGTGGATTTAGTATATTGTGAATTCTTCACTTGTTTCTTGTTCTTGTCTGCCTTCTTGAATGAAGATGACACAGGTTTTATAGCCTTCTGTTTTGGATATGATGATTTAACATCCGAGGCAGTTTTTTTAATTCTTTGGGAAATTGTAATGTGGTCATCATCATCCTCCTTCTTTTCAGATTTGACTGCACCTTTGATATTTGCAGCTGTGGATGCACTAGAAACCTTTGGCTTTTTAGCAGAGGACTGAACCTGCGAGTCAGCCTTATCCATGGATCTCTTAATTGGCACCACCGAGGATTTCGGCTTCGCACTCAGACCATTTTGCATTGTTTTCGGAATTGGGGGTTTCTTCTCTGTTGAACCACTGGGATTTTTATTGCCTGAGGTTCCTGGATTCAACTTCCCAGAAATTCTTGCAGATATAGGGACATCATCATCATCATCATCATCATCCGAATCTTCTTCCTTTGCACGATTAGGTGCAGTTACTTTTTTATTTGTATCACTGGGAACACTTGAAGTTCCCCTGACTCTGGAACTCAGTGGTTTGTCATCATCAGAATCCTCATAATCACTTTTCAATCCAGGCTCAGATTTGAGAGAGCTGGTGCCATTACTGGGAGCACCTGATCTTGTATGATTCAAAACTTGTTTTGACCGGCCCTCTAAAGAGCTTGAAGCCTTTGATTCAGTGACCGGTGACTTGATTGGCGGCCTAATCTGGGATGCCTTGGCAGAGGAAGACGATGTTAGAGGGCTACCCAAAGGAGACTTTTGAGAGGACCTGGCAGAAGAAGACGATGCTTGAGGGCTGCCGGAAGCAGACTTCATCTGGGATGCCTTGGCCAAAGGTACATTTGTTCTACCCTTTTGAGAATTCGAGCTCTGACCATTTGCATTTTGAGACAACAAAGAAGACGTCTTTTTCACCTCTGTACTAGGCTGACTTGGCTTTGAGGACGAGGCACTGCCCCTCTTAAAAACCAAGGGCTCATCATCGTCATCACTATACTCATTGGAGTGGTTCATGGTCGACCTTTCAGTTCCCTGGATTGCCATTATATCTCCACCCACTTATGCGGTTGCATGTGCATCACAGCACGGCAGTTGACCCGCTAGAAACAAAGAGGCACTACTACATGCAACCACACAATAAATCATCATAAAAGAAAATTAGCACAGAGAAGCTATAACCACAGAAGTTCGAGAAGCACAAGCCTATTCAAACTCATCTCTCTCCACCGACACATGTCGTTCCTTCCTCTCGTTAACCAACCTACCTATCTACCCTACGAAAACAACTACATTATAGCCACTGCCTTACAGCCAATGCAGATTCGCCTCAACACATAACCCGAATGCCAAAACTTGACTAAATCGAAACTCTTCTTAAGCTTTATAGAACTGAAAACCCAAAACACCATTAGAGAAGAAAAAAAAACACGGGGCTACAAGAAACATCAATTCCAGCTAAAATTGTAAAGAAAACAAAAAAAAAATCCCCTCCTCGGCCAATGAAATAATCGGTCCAATTGATTATTCAGCTAAGTGCTAATTACCTTTTACGTGGTGAATGAAGGGAGGAACGAAGACTAGAGGCGTGAGGAATTAGGGTTAGGGTTAGGGGGCGGGGAGCAGAGAAGGTAAAATTGGGGAAATTGGGAGATGGTGTAGTCTAATTAAGGCAAAATCCCCGCCGGCGATTAGGGATTTAGAGAGAGGGAGGTGGTTTGTGGTTGGATGAAATTTGGGGAAGTTGGGAAAAACGGTGAAGTGTTTCGGATGGTGGGCAAGAATTTTGTTTCGTGGTTTGGTCGAGCAATACGGCGGCGTTTGGCGGTGTTACGCTTCGTTTTGGGGAGGGAGGGAGAAGGTGGTTTTCTCTTTGGGGGTTTACCGACTCGCGATAGGGAAGCCCATTGGGCTCTTGGTATAAATAAGATAAAGACTGTTTCTTTTCTGTCTGAGGGATACGCTGTCGTTTCGGGAAAGCTTTTTTAGGAGAGAGAATTCAAACATTGGATGATGGAACTGTGTTGAATATTATCTATAGTATTTTGCTACTATTGGAAGCTTACATATTTATATTCATCCTGAATTTTAATTATTCGATTAATAAAATATCCAAATATTAATCTAATTTGAGGAGAAAACAAATAGCTTGAAATTTTTATTGATTCAAACATTAGATAATGCAACGATGTTGAATACTCGTCTATAGTATTTTATTCAACCTGAATTTCAATTAGTCAGATTAATAAAATATCTAAATAGCAATCTAATTTAATTACTCCATGCAAAATTGGACACACAAAATTATGTATAGCAAGTCAGATCTGTAAAAAATCATTGTGAAAATTTTCCATCCGACGCGATTCGAGTTAGGAGGCATGGGCAAATAAGGAGCAGCAAAATCATAAACAAGAATTGTCTCGCCGACAAATAAGGAAAGTATGTGCTTTTTAATAGAGCGTTGACCATTAAGGAAATGGTCAAGTGGATGTACCACGACGATGACGACAACAACACAACAAGACCTAGTGCCCATTTCCCATCAGTGATATTTACGATTAGGCTCACGAAAAGGTTACAAACTGTACAACCGTGTCATCTGCACACAAGATCTCATAGCCTAGTCATTCAGCCAGCCGGATGAGCTGGGAGGATATGGGTGTTGCGTACCAGGAGGAAAAACCTCAGGATCCGAAGGGTGATGAAGGTAGAAAGGTCTAGCATCGATCAATGGACCGCCGACAGGTCTTGATGCCTCGGGAGTAAAGCCATCAAACCTTGAGACATTCATGTTATTGAGCATCGGTGCGTACCGTTGAGTTGCAGACATGCTAGTTCTATAATTTGGGACTGATGCTGAGCTGAAACTCCCATAAGGTGTGGATGGCTGGAACCCCATTGGGTTAAGACCGACGTCAGGGGCCACAAAATAGCTGGGTTGAACTGAAGAGACAGGATGTTGCTGGTAATTGTCAACTTGTGGATGCAATCGTTTCTCCCTTTCCAATTCTGCTAGATAGGATCCAAAGACATCATCGGAGGTGGAAAATTCAGGAGTGTAGCGCCCGCTGTCGCCTAAGCTATAACTGCTACCAGTTCCATGCACGATTGACCGATGACCACCGTAAGGTACTTCATGTTGCACAAGTGGCTGGTGAGCACTCTCAATAACCATAGGTTGTGAGGAATCAAAGGGTCTTGACAGGGTCCCTACCACACTCGATTGTCCACTAGGTACTTCAGATGGCACATAGTTAGACACTGTTCTGTCAAAGTTGCTTGCAGGAGATTTTCTATGTCCATCATTCCTCCCTTCCTGGGGCATCTCCTCGAGATGGCTCTTCCAACAGCTTTGACCATCTCTGGTTTCTTCTTCACCAACCACGGGATCAACAACCATCATCGAGGCATCAACTTCATTGTGGCTATCTTGAACAGAGTGACTCCGCGTTTCTCGTTCGTGGCTATCTTGAACATTAAATCCTCCGCGTCCACTGTGTTGAAGATGGTCAAACAAGTAATTAATGTCAGCAGGTTTACAGCTCATGTGTAGTTGATAACTGGCAACAGCTTGTAGCACACTTTATAATGTAACTAATTGTACTAAACAGAAAAACAAAGAGTGAATTTAGTCGAGGTCATTCCAACATACACACTAGACAAATGCCCTTTGTTTTCAGCTATAGCTTTGTGCTTTGCTGTGCAATCAGAACGACTCCATAGATACAGAACTGGTGGGGTCAGATTCCACTGCTCCATTTGCTTATCATTTACATCAACAGATCCAGGAAGATAAAACGACTGAGGAAAAACAAAAGAACTAGTTCAGGATGAGATTACAAGCATCAACCACAAAAAATAGAGGGATTGTATACCATATTACCTTTCCTGAACAGAATTTGGTATCCTCCCAAACAAGATCATAAGGTGGATGTTTTTTGTCCAGCCTGAACGAAATTACCATGAGTAACATGAAAACAAGAATATGCTAAGGCGGATGGAAATAAGTGGATTTTACCTCTCAGTTTCTGGAGGGACAATAAGGATGAGCAACTTCGGCTTAAACTGAAGAGCCTTATTAATGAACTTATTAGCTAAAGCTGCTTTAACTCCGAAAGGAGGATTCAGCCCCATAATCTATTCAATCAATAACCAAGACAGAGCGCTTCATCAGACACCATAAATTGATCTTTAATTCAGGTTCTGATTGTTATTTCCTTGAACATCTTTGAAAATATTGATCTTTGCTTACCAAAGGTCTACCCTCTTTTTTCAGATCATTCACATCAACTTTCATCCAGTCCTTCTTCTCAAAATTGAAATCATTCTGCCAAAGGAAGCAAAAGTTATATAGCCATTTAGGCTAGTGCAAAATTTTCTTGCAAATGAGATTGTAAGATACCTTGGGTTGAACAATATCAAAATTTTTGAATGCGCACTTCTTTCCTGTCTCTTCAAGCTTCTTTTTCATTAACCAGCTGAAATCATTAGCACCACAGCAGAAATCGACAATCTGTATCCAGATAGAATTCATGATCAGGTCAATTGTCATATATAATGGAACAATATGAAAAAGAAGTATTGGGAGCTGCGAAATGCAAAAAGATAAAACAATAAATTCAAGCAACAAAAACCATATAAGACAGCAGCCATGAATTCAAACAACAGATCACTTCCCATTTTACCTGTCTCAAGCAATTCAAAGTGACATTGGACACAAATTACGACTAATGTGAGGATATAAAAAGTTTTTGCCAACTGCCAAGATCGATGATCTTTGATCATGCTCCCGCAGAGAAACATGACAAAGGCAGCAAAAGATTTTACTTTCTAACAGACATATGAAATGGTCACTACCGGCCTGCCAGTAGAATTAGACAGAACACACTTGTAAACGGATCACGGATACAGAAGTCAAAGAGAAATTCTGCAAGAATCCTCCTAATTCTATAGACCCAGAAGGTGGATTGATTTCTGTGCTACTCTATATTCACTATAACAACCTCAACTTCAATGAGAAAAGCAACTAATCACAGGTGCAAGAAATATTGTTTGCAGTTCTAGTTGAGACGCAATAACTGCATAAATTATATTGCGAAGTCAATTTTTACATTGGAATGCACACATGAAAAAATTAAGTTTTTAGATTCTTACCATATCACCATTTTCGATGTACCAATGAAGCATGTTAACAATCTGTAGAATAAGAAGCTGATAGTTAGGACCCAGCACAAGCTATGCAAGCACCACAGATCAATACAAATTGCACAAAGCATGTGCATCGCAGGTTGCAAGAAAATGAAGTTACCTCTTCAAGTTTCTCAATTTTTGTGAAGTGGCGCCCAAAGGATGAGTAACGTGCGCCATGCAGAAATGGTGCAAGATACACCTTGAGCTTGCTCTGCATATACATCAAATAATATATGGTAAATGATTACTATTATTTGAAGTTCTGTTGACGGGTTTACATGTTGCTAGTGCGAGCCATTGATTTCAAAACATGAGATATTATCAATGATGACATTTTACCATACCATTAGAAATATTTGTTTCTGAATGATGACATTTCTCACAGAAGCAAAATCGTAAAACCAGAAATCAAACAAGGGACCTCCATAATAAAAAATGGAGAGGAAAAGATTAAGATGCAACCACGGAGGAAAGTTAATTGCAGGGATCTTATTATTAGTTTGAAGTCAGACATGCTAGATTACGTGAAGCAAGGATCATAACCAAAGTTCTCTGATGTTGGAAAAATGTTGAATGCAGTACACAACCAGGGACTAAGGAAACCCAACAATAAGAATAAGCCTCAATAACTACAATGAACAGAACATCTGCCAAGGACAAGCAATATCCAATACAATATGCAAAATCAATACCTGCCACCTCAAAATTTGGTGTAGAACTTCTGGTTCACAAACAGCTTTTGCATCATCGATGCTGCCATTATTTTCGAGCACCTTTACGGCTGCTCTAACTGCCTGTTTGTGTGATCATATTAAAGAACAGCCACTTGGGCACCAGCAACAAACATAAAATTTGAACAAAAGATATTGCAAGAGTGATCACAAGGGTACCTCAACTGCCCCCTCCACTTTTCCAAGTTTAAAGTTGTCAGCTGCATTTTTTGATGAGGTAGATGAGGATACATGTGTTGATGGTTCTCGGTACTTTTTCCGGACATCTTCCAAGGTAATCGAGGAAGCAGATTCTTTCATCAAATTCAAAATCCTGTACAGAGGAAACAGAAGTATTTAACATCAATGTCAGCTTGCAAACATAATACTTTGCGACTTTGGCAACCAAAGTCCGATACAAACAGCACCATTGCAAGTACCAACGTCATGGAAAGTTAAATTCGAGAAACTGACCTCCTTTTTGAGTCGACATCCAATATATAAGCTTTGCTATCTAACTTCGTTGCAGGAACCTTAGTTGCAGCAGGTTTATGAGACACACCACTCACAGTTTCCTGTTTTAAATGGCCTCTGTTGTCAGTCATGTAATTGTACAATCTGCTACCCAACGAATTTGCATCAATAGGAACAGAGGCATCCTTCTTCTCGACAGGCTTTTTCTTCTCACTCAAAGACAATCTGGAGACTTCATCTGCTCCCACTTTCACTTTGAAATCTGAAGTAGATTCTTCCTTCTTGACAAGTTTCCTTCCTCTCGAAGCAGAGATGAAACTTTCAGATTTTACAAGTTTTTTCTTCTGAAATGATTCTTCAGTGACAACCTTCCTTTTTTGAGGCACATGCTTCTTCTTCTCTTCCACCTTAGGGAATATTACATGATCTCTCACTGGGGTGCCAAGTTCTTCAAGAATCTCATGTTTCCTAATTTCATCCATTAAGCAAGGAAACAGAAATGAGCAAAATTTCCCTAGTTCTGGTAAATGGAATAAAAAGAGATTGCTAAATCACATACAAACAATAAATCAAAACTCGGTTGGGCAATAGATGCTCCCAAGCCCTGCAAGCACCATCTCCATCCTCAAAAGGAATTTCCCTGACAAAGTTATTGTTGCATTAATAATCTGTGTTAATAAAGAGAACTACTGGTCAAACGCATCACCAAAGGAAAACAAGAGCACCTCGGCAAGCATTTCCGGTGATAAGATGTAGGACATCGCCTACATACAGCAAATTGCAACTCTTTTTCCTTCCTGTTTTCTCGTTGTTGACAAACTGCACACTTATGATAGGTGCAGGTAAAGCTTTCACCTTGAACAATATTTTTCTGAAGCTCATCTGCAGAAACTCCATCATCCGGATGGACCAAGTTTGCAATGCAATGTGGATGATAGAAATGGCCACAGGTTGCATTAGCACAGCGAAAGACCTAAGTCAATCAACCATCACATTTTAGGCCTAAAAGGTAACAGGTTCCAAATAAATGTGAAGAAAGAATAAGGCAAAAGTGACTTTGATTAAGCCTTCGCTTATTACTTTTGTTAGCTTTACTTGAGCTATATTTGTGATTTATTTTATTCACACAAACACAAGAGAAACTTTAGATGAAAAGAATAAACCTTGCCACATCAATTCTTAATGAAAATGACATATGAAAAACAATGGATCATTGAGGTTGTTTGAAAACGCCACTCTCATTATATAAAAGTATGACTGTTCATAGAAATAGACAGAAAGAACGTAAGGTTCCAAATCAAAACTCAAATGATTAAAAACAAAACACAAACTAGATATTAACAGGAGCATTATAAGCTCCAGGTATCAACAGTGTAAAAACTCAAAATTATCGACAAGTCAAGATTGCCAAAGTTCTAAGAAGGTGAAAAACAAGACCAACAAAAACATCACTGATTGAAACGTCAAATCAAAACTACAGCTGATAAAGCCATGGAGAGCGAACCATCATAGCCAAACAAATGGGCATGAAATCCACAAAAAGGTCAATGCTGCAGCTCTTAGAACAGTAACTGCAGTTATCTTCGGGGTATCCACATTTGAAATACATACCTCTGCACCACGAGACTTATCCGATACGCCTAACTTTCGACAGGCATAACATTGATGCCTTTTATATTTGCAATTTTTGCAGAGGAAATTATCTATGGCCTGCCCAACAATGAGACAAATGAATGGAAAGATTAGAATGTGAAGCAAGCACCATAAACTCCAAACGAAAGGACAAGTTGAAGCATGCATACATTAACTTCATCTTCTGTGAGGCCAAGACCTTTACAATGAGAGCTTTTTGCTCCAGATTGATGAAAGGACCTCATGCAAACTCCATCACAGCTACACATAACACTAAATCAGAATATGCACATCAAACGAAAATGCTTACATTGTCATCTATAGTTTCTTTCCAAATTTTAAGTTCAAGCTTCATTTCACACTCTTGTTTCGCAAAAAAGTATCCCAAAAGAGAAAGTTGTGACCAAACACATCTACCAAAAGAAACAAAGGTTCATCACCGGCTAATCCAGGAGATCTGTCACAAGATTCATACCAGATAATTTCTCCGCCATCATCACAAATTGCACAAACAGTGCCATTTGACTCTTCTTCCTGGCTTTCGTCAATTTCAATCTCTCCCAAGTCGACGTCATAATCATAGTCTTCTATAGCATCATCGACTATAAAATCCATCTTGCGCTGGAGATTCTGCACACAAGCTCCAAAAGCACCAATTAGTACATGGCAGCTAACAAATAAGAAATTGTATTTGATTACGAGTGTAATGGGTTGTTAACGTATACAACCTCTTGACGAACCATAGTTGTCTCAGGCTTCTCCTCAATAAATGCAAGTAAGAACTGTGCAACAAGATCACAAAGGCAAACACATCACATCCTCTATCGCTAGAATCACAAATACAAAAGAGGACCCCAAAACAGCTTAAAAACCAACCTCAGACTTGGACAAAGAAGCGTCACCCTTCACTGCCTCAGCGATCAAACCAACTTGTTCCTTCAAGTCATTCTGATTGGGCTTCACTTCGAACCAACTCCACAACATCACAACCAACAAACAAAATGAGCTGACATCCGAAAACAAAAACCGACTCCATTACACGAAACACTAGCAATGGTTACCTGAAGACCTTTGCAAGGTGGTCCCACACCATTTTCGGGGAGGCCTTGGGGTTCATCCTAGCGAAATGAAGGCACGTCAGCGAGACGAGGACCCCCCTCGCTGTCTGCTCTGCGTACGATTTCACAGGCCTCCCTTCTAAGACGATCCAGACCCCCTCCTTAGCTAGAACCGACACCACGGGGCCTGCCTTAGAGGACGACAGGTCGTACCTCCAGCCAGACACCTGCCGGCTCACCTTCTGGAGGCCGTTGTCCACCTTTCCGAACAGCGACAACTGCCTTGGAGAAGCAAACGCGACGTCATTTCCGTCGACACGGAGGGGGAGCACGGCAAAAGAGGCAGGCTGGTCATCCTCGTCTTCGAAGTGGTAGTCCGAGACGGAGGTCGGTCCGGCGTCCATTTCATCGTCAGAGGATGCCATTACCGGAATCGAAGTAAGCTGAGAAAGCTAAAGGCCAAAGGAAAGAGGTAAATATTTATGTAGTTAAAAATTTGGACAACTAGCTTGGTCCCCCTCTAATTCGAAAATCGATTAAAAAAGCAAATTAGCACAGAGAACTAACTATAACCACAGAAGTTCGGGAAGCACGAGCCTATTCAAACTCAATTCTCTCCTACTACACATGTCGTTCCTTCCTCTCGTTAACCAACCTACCTATCTACCCTACGAAAACAACTACATTATAGCCACTGCCTCGCAGCCAATGCAAATTCGCCTCAATACACAACCACAATGCCAAAACTTGACTAAATCGAAACTCTTTTTAAGCTTTATAGAACCGAAAACCCAAAATACCAATAGAGAAAAAGCTAAGTGCTAATTACCTATTACGTGGTGAATGAAAGGAGGAACGAAGACTAGAAGCGTGAGGAACTAGGGTTAGGGGGCCGGGAGCAGAGAAGGTAAAATTGGGGAAATTGGGAGGTGGTATAGTCAAATTAGGGTCGCCGGCGATTAGGGATTTAGAGAGAGGGGGGTGGTTTGTGGTCGGAGAAAATTTGGGGGAGTTGGGAAAAACGGTGCAGTGTTTCGTATGATTGATAGGCAAGTGTTTTTTTTTTTTATTAAAAATTGTGGGTTAAATTGTTTTCACAATTCTGGTTCTTGGTAGAAGCTAACGGAGCTCGAACCTCCCACCTCATGCTTAAGGCCATACCCCTTGTTTTGACCGCTAGGCCATACATGCGGTGGTTGATAGGCAAGTGTTTGGTTTCGTGGTTTGGTGGAAATTCAAGTTTTTGTTTATTATTTTTTGTGGAAAATTCAACTTTTTGTTGATTTTACTGATACATTAATAAATATATCGAACACAATAATTCAATTCAATTACGTTTAAATCCATAATTAACAAAGTTCCACTTGTGAAATCAACTATCTTGGGATTACTTTTTTTCTCTTCTTATTATTTTCTTCTGAAAGTTGGAATTTGGAATTTTATTTATTGTCCGTAACATTGTCGTTCTCTTTCTCTTCGTTATGGTATCGAGTATCGACTATTGAAATATTCGAATCTTCTTTAACATTTTCGTTACATACTTGAATTTTTGGATTACATTCACTGACAAATGTTTTTTTTTTAACCTGTGTGAATACCAATATAATTAAAATAGAATTCACCAAATAAGATAGAATTTACAATGAATTAATATTTCACATGTTCAACCTTTCTAGGAATACTCCCCCAGTAATTTTCTAATATAATTTAGCTATAAGTTAGATAAATTTATGATTCGTTCGCCACAACAAAACATGGATCTTGCAAGGGAATAACATTTGTTAATGCTATTCCATATCCAAATGTCCGTTTGACCGAGTAATCCAAGTTCGTTAAGACATGGAATCCGGTAAGATTCCAAGAACAACTCTAATTCACTAACAAAAACTCGGCTGTGTGTATATTTTGCATGATCTATTCTCTTCTTTGGTCCTACGGTTTGGACCAGCTGTTTCTTTTATGTATGGGGGGAGATGTACAGTATCCAACCATTCAAAACTGCTCTGTTCATGTTTCTAAAACCAACCACCTGATCGGCTCCGGTGAAGGCTCGCCCTGTCGTCTTAAGGGTCTCCAGGAAGAGTCTCGTCGTTCTCGAGGTGCGAGGAAACTGTGATATCGGAGGCAGCTTCGTCGATGCTCAAGTTGGAGATTTCGCCAGTAACGGAGGAGGTCTCTTCGTCACCTTCGCTGAAGACGGAGGGGGCTGGGGATGCATCCGGCGTGGTTGTACACGTGGTACCACTGACGGGAGACGGTGATAGTTCCCCTTCCTCTGCTGCCTTCTGCAGGCTCCAGTACATTACACTGGCTGCAAGTGTAAGAATCATTTTCTGGTTCACCTGCCAGAAGATCATAGAAAATCATGGGTCTGATTGTTCTGAGATCCTATGCATTGTTTATAAAAGTTACGCTGGATGCTTTCGAGGTACGAATGCAGCGAGTGTGAGTAGTTTTGCTGCTATAGCAGCAATTATACCTCCATAATGTCCTCCGGCAACAGGAAGATGGAACAGCCCAGTTTTCTTGCCACACTGATTATATATGTTGCGTTCAATCTTTTCTCATCGTCTGCATTTAAAGAGGAGAAAGTTAGCCACTTTCCAAGCAACCTCGATTATGTACAAGATATAATTGAATGAACCAACTGCCATACCACTTTTTCCCTTGGTGACGAGGTTCCAATTCACAACCCTTGGCTCTACAGCACTGAGAAGCTCAAGGAAGAAGATCCCTGAGGACAGACGCTTATCCTGAAAAGAGATGAAGCAACGCTGTCAAAATGGAATGATATTCGAAGGTTGATGCAAGATTCATGCCAAAACTTTTTGCTAACCTTGAAGTTCTCGATTCGAGAAGTTCTGCCCGTGCTTTTAACTTTGTTATTGGCCCATTTCAATATATCGGCATCGGTTATTTCCCTCTGCGAATGCCTTCTTAAATTCTTCAGGAGTTGAAGCATGTTAAACCTCATTAACTGCCACAGGAAAGCTGAAAATATTCTTCATAAAATTACAACCAAGCAATTGATAAGATGATGAATGACGGAAATTCGGAGAAGACCACATTACCGAGTATCAGCTTTTTATTTCCTTGCACAATATCATTGCCACCAACGTTGACCAGGGAGAACTTCAATTGCTCTCCAATCTTTATAACTTGATTACAATTCTCTACTTTTCTGAACGGCATCTTAATTGGCGGCTTAGTTGTATGCTTCCAATTAACAGATCCGGGAGAAACCTTGTCAAGCACTTCTAAAAGCAGCCATCTGCATTTACCGACACACAACCAACGATTATGCAACTGCAACACCAAAATGCTTGTTGCTTCGAAAGAAATACTGACCCATTCCTGACATCCTCAAACACGTTGCTCACATAAGTGTCAACTCCCAAACTGTTGATCCACAGCCGAAAACATCTCTCTTCTCTAGATGTTTGCATGTCATCTGTCATCATCTCCGCAAATGAGATGCTGCTGTTGTCAGTTGAAAGGCCACTCCTGTTATATTCAAAATTTTCGTTGTTGAAAGTCAGATAAGTCAGAACTCAAATTTTCTTTCAAGAAAAGCAAAAGGACAGAACAGAATTTCATGAAATTTATCCAAACCCACCTTAGTTGAAATATTTGGGCGACAAATGCAAGATTAAGATTAGCTGAACCATCAACTATGTCATCTGGTCTCAAGTATCTTTTGCATCCCATCCTTTCTGCATGGTCCAATACCAGCTTAGCTCTTTCCCTCGAGTCCTTGGCATCTAATGTATCTGGGTTACAATACTCCGGAGCAAGAACATTGAGCAGATAAGCATAAGCCTTGGCGTCCTGAATGTTCATGATAAGCAACACAACAGGCCTCAATTAATTTCAATTCACGACGTGAGAAACAAAGGCTATGGCCAAATAAGCAACATTATGTGGGTTATATTATTGGAAGAATTACTGTACAGACAATAGAATGTACCTTAATATCAGAAGAGAAGTTTGTAACGGTCTTCTCGTAACTTGCTTTCTTGAGATGAAAATTCATCCATTTTAATAGGATCTTTTCAGGAGCAAGTCCCATAAGTTCCTCAATGTCCTGGAAAGCACATGAAAGGTTATATGATATCCGCTGATGCTAGTCTCTTACGGACGCACATAGATTGTCAATGAATCCATTCTTACAGTAGTGTTGTCTTCAACCAATTCAATAAGTTGAGGTGTCTTTCTAAGGTTAAGATCAGCCAGTAGATGAATCTGAAAATACGTAAAGATAAGAATTCGGATTGCTGTCACTAATTTAGTCACAAACAGAGCAGGTATGCCACTAGTGTCGCATATTATTTATAATGATAAATGATAACAGCCACAGCACTCACCTTAATAATTTGAGAGATCAACCCAAGAACCAGATGAGGCTGCAATTTAAGAAAAAAAAATAGTGTTAATTCTTCAAGAAGAGATTGTACACGTCGACCATCTGGATTAACTAAAGACTTACTCTTCCTTCTACCAAATCTTCTTCGCCAATGTTCACCACTGTGCAACCAATAGCCTTGGCAGAGTTGAGGCAAAGTGTATGGTTTTCATTCCTCTCCCAAGGATTGAGAACCCGTTTTGTGTTGACGGCTCTTTCGTCTATTGTCCCCGGAACAGCAACATTGATGAGCTTACTGCAGCAAATGCAACAACAAAGATTAGCTCACAACAACCACAAAATCCAGGTTAGAAAGAAATCTCCAAAGAGCTGAGCAAGGCAAGCAACCCTGCTTGAATACCAAAGCAAAACACCGTCTCTGATAAGGTTGAATAGGTCGCTGGGGGAGGCCAGATCCATGGGAAGAAACTGCTTCAAAAATGAGTCATCCCCAAGATAGCTGTTTATGTGATGAATATAAGATGATATCTCAGATTCATTGATATTATGAAGAAGGGTGGTAGTTGCAGCGTTAAGAAAAGATGACGCGTGTTTTGAATTTCCTGATTTTCTTCGCACTCGAGCTTGTAAATTCAAGTATGTCTGCGGAATCCAAAAAAAAATAGCATATGTTGTCATAACCACTGTAGTTGTGACAAATAGCGACAAAACAACCAACCGACTGACCTGAAGAAAGCCTTCAAAGTCAATCTCGTCACTCTGTTCCGCAATCGACTCATTCAGAATAGCCTCGATTTCCTCCTCGCTCGAAACAGAGCTGAAAGCTTTTAAGGTCGCCATCAACTTTGGCAGGTCCCCAACAGCAACCATGCCATTCTTCCCTTTCCCAGAAACAAACTACAACACACCAAAGATACATGATTCGTCACAGTCACAAGCTTCCCCTTGTAACAATCTAACTCCTGACAACGAAAAGGAAATAATCAAGACACTCCAATCTTACTTTGGACTTCAAGCTGCGCAGCTCGACCTGCGTGAACTGATTTTGAAGCTGATCCGAGACGTGAACACCAACAAAGCTCGACATCTCCGCGACTTGTCGAACTCGGAGACCCGCTAAACTCTATCCTCTGGTTGTATATTCGGGATTAGATTTATCCAATGCAAGTGCCACTAAGATCCTAATCCAAAACCACAACAATGCAGGTACTAATCCCTGGTAAACCAAATCACACACAAAGAATCATATCATTAAACAAACAGAAGAACATCTAAAAACAAATCCCAAGAAGCAATGTTCAAACAATTGGCCACTAAAAATGGATCAAGAACTAAACTTGATATATAAACATAATAGAACGTGAGTGATGCACTTTAACACCGCCAAGCCTCCACTTTTCCATTACATGAATTTTTTAAAACAAGACGACCAAGTACCCAGTAAAGGAAACTCCAAAACAAAACAAACTAAAAAACAACAATATTTTTCTCAGTTTAAAAGACAAAAAATGACTAACCAAACTGTTCCATCGGCTTGTGAGAGAACGATCAGGAGAGAGGAAGGTGTCTTTAGAGAGAGAACGTGAGCTGGGGTGGGATCAGAATTCCTTCGCGGGAGAGCAAAGTGTGAAGAGAGAGAAGGGAAGGAGGAGGAGAATTTTATTTTTTTAGATATTTAGTGTTTTTTTGTTGGCACTTTTTACTTAATTGTTAAGAGTGGAGGGAGAGGAGAAGACAGCAGAAAAAATGATAGGCGCACACCGAATTTCACTATTCGACAGCCACAGGGTATTTTTTGGGTTAATTCACCTACGTAATTCGTAATTTGTAATTTGCTGAGTACTCTGTAATTAAATTTGTAATTTCACCTATGTAACTTATTCTAATTTTTATTATTTGGAGGTCCATTAATCCCATTCAGCAATTGTTTTCAAAATACGTCATTTAGATGCCTACATGACTGTCACACCAAATTATATGATATTAATATAGCGAGTAGTTAAATTATCAAATAGTAAAAATATTATATTTCCAAAATATCCTGCCCTTCTCCTCTCATTCCTCTCTCTCCCTCGCTCCTCCTTTGTTCTCTCCATCCAACAAAATCAATACCAATAATTACAAATACGTAATTGAATAATTCACATCAGGAGACAATAATCTCTTATTTCACCTCTTAATTAAATATATATATATATATATTCATGGAATCAATTAGAGAACGCCTGTTCTCTACAATATTCGTCAGTGAGAATTTGGTCATTTCGGCATTCACAACTCACTTCCTCATCTCTTAGTTTTCACTCCATAACCTCCTCCTCCTTGTCCTAGCTCTCATCGGTGACAATAGTTCATCAGGACCAATATCTAGAACATTATAACACCAACCAATAACACATTTCATAAGCCTAATACATAAATTTCTCCGTTCTTCACACAAAATGCTCTCTTGAACTACAATGGTTGTAAAATCCATGATTTTCTTATCTAGAGTTCTGAAAGTGTGAGAAAGTAATGCGGGTGAGCAACTAGGGGGAAGAAATGGTGGTGGCCATGGAGGGAGAGTTACATATGGAGTGATGAAGGTTAATGATTTTTTAAGAAATTATAAACAAACTTGTTATTATTTTGAAAATTTATCTATTTATGTTAACAATGACTAATTCGTCTTGTATCAATATATGTAGGTATCTATACAACATATTTTGAAAAAAAACGGAGAGAATAGATCTTCAAACAATAAAAAATTAAAATAAATTAAACTTCGCATGATAAAAAAATTACGATATACCCAAATAAATATTAAAATTACAATATACCTAGATAGTTTAACTTTTTATTTAGGGAATAGCCACATGGTATTTATTTGGTAGTTAGACCCTTCGAGGTGCTTAGTTGGGAGTGCGGATAGTAGTTCTTAATGCCAGGTCACAGGGAGTTTGGGAGACACGTATTCCTCCGTGTGGAGGACCTGTTCTTATTAGTTATTACCGATTATCGTTTAGACCACCTACTTTCGGGAGGGAGTGACACCTCTTCTTAAGTCATAAATTTCCATCCCATTCCCTATATTTTTTTATATACACGTGTAACATAATTACCAAAATTTTGTTGATTACAGCTGTAAAAATATATTTAAGTGTCGAAAAAAACTTTTTTCAAGCACACAAATTAGGTAATAAATTAAATGTTATTTAATTCAAATCCGCAAAAAAAAAAATGATTTCCAATCAAAGTAGTTCATACAAATTCGAAGATGTGTTTGATTTTCTTAGTCAAACACAAGTCACAATTTTCATTCTTGGATTTATATTAAAATTCTTTATTTAATAAGTATAATACATACCACAATTCTTATTTGTACCTTTTATTAAAATAAAATTTTGTATTTATATATTTTGTAAAATCATTAATTTTGTTATTTCAGAATTAATTTTAATTTTAATTTTTTTAGTTTTTAGTTTATTCATAATTATATCAGAGTTTAATATAATTAGTTGTGTTAAAAAAAATTAAACAAAACTAACTAGATATTACCTTAGTAATGACATGAGACCATCCTTAGTAATGACATGATAGTAAATGAAAATATGAATACAGTGACGAAGAAAACATTGACACGACAGTAGATATTCTTAGAGTTTGAAGAAAAAGTTAGGTGGGTCCAAATCTGAAATTTTTTACTATAATCTATATCTGTTGTAGTTTTAGAGCATTCTTCTAATCTCCCAAACTAAGTTTGGATCAACCGATTTTCCATAAAGAACTAGATGTTATTAAACGAGATATAAGAAACGACTTCAAAAATCGAATATCTCGAATGATATATATATGTATATATATATATATATGCGGATGTAGCTGACTTTTTAACTCTTGCCATTTTGTAGTGACTTTTTAACTCTTGCC
>SOPF01023374.1:21639-32668 GCA_012979155.1 Hypericum perforatum
TGACTTTTTAACTCTTGCCATTTTGTAGTGACTTTTTAACTCTTGCCATTTTGTAGGTTGAAAATTGTAATTCTCTCCGCCAGCACCAAAAAAAAAAAAAAATTTGTAAAAAACATTATTTTTCAATTTGTCTCGCCAAAAATAATTTGTTCGGAATTTGACTTGTCACATTTGCACGAGGAAAGTTATTTATAATCATAGTTAACTAGTAATTATATTTGGTTCAAATTTTAATTGATCAATTTAATAAGTGATTTTGAAAAGAAAAAAAATAGTAATTTGAATGGTCATCATCACTTAAATCATCTAGTGAGATTATTTGTATTACTTTAAATTAGAGATTTTAATTCGAATTATTAAAAATATTATAATATTAAATATTTTAAGTGAGTTTTGTCATTTTTAAAAATATCACCAAACTCAAATATGGATTAATAATAGAATAAGTGGAAATACGAGATATAATTAACTAGGGTTACGAGCAGAATTATGTCCCCGCGTGTATTAAAATTGCATAATCATTACATTAGCCGCCGACTCATGCTAATATGAGCAATGATGATGGTATCAATTATCATGCATAAAGCCGTTACCATCTTGACCTTTCTTGTAGGATTTGGTTGGTCCCATGTGTCCCAAACTATTATGGGAAATCAGGGAAAATATGGACTTCTAAATAGTGTGATCTACTTTTCAGGGAAATTTTTTATTTTTTTACCGAATGATCGCTCTTAATCTTAATGCCTGATAATTAGGATAAAGGGATTTGCTGCCATTTTATTCCTTTTTTACGGATGCTGAGTTTTTATACCTCACTTTTTTTCCCTCGATATTTTCAATAATTCTATTTCGTAGTCAAAATTATTTGACCATATTTTTAAAAAGGCGCCGAGGCTTATGCCAATCGACCGACCAAACCGACCACCTTTTGCACATTCCGATGTTGAGTTGCCCCCACTTTGCCCCTGAGCTGGGAAACTTGAGGAATGGAAAGCCCAAAGAGTGTTTGTAAATCTATATCATGTGACCAAAATTTTAAAAGTATTTAAGTATTATATAATTTTACTAATTATTATTTGAATATCCTATAATTTAAAAGTCGATTCATATTTTTTTGACAAACGATACATTTTTGACACTTACGTGGAGCACCACGTGGTAATAACTGAGATTAGTCGTTACTAACATGTCGAATGCTAAATTATCAAATTTGGTTACAATTAGTTTTTGATTTTTAAAATTATCCTCTTTCTCTTCCCCTCATTCCCCACTTTTTTTTCCTCATCCTTTTCTTCCTCCTCCTCTCTCTCTCCTCCTCCTCTCTCATTTTCCTCAAACTCCTCCTTCTATTATGTAGGATCGCTCTTCACCAATATGTATGTTTCCCAATGTGATCCAGAACTTCTCAAGTACTCTATTTATTGGATACGCAAATGATTTTAGTAGGATAGAACGCTCTACGATATTGACAATCAAGGGCAATAATTTTTTTTGGCATTCCTTAAAAGTTCGATAATAACTTGCCTTAGTCTTAATTTGACTTTTGAATATTATTTGGAGTTAATTAAGACTATTGTAAATAACGATTTTTTCACTATTCGTTGCAGTTTTGTTGTGAAGTTATTTTTCCTTTTGTTTTGTTGTTCTTATCTTTTTTGATATTAGTAAATCATTTTTACTTACCAAAAAATTTATGTTTCCCATTTCTCTTTTTTAGTTTCCAAACAGGGTAAAATTTATGTTTCCCATCTCTTCCACATCCTCTACTCCCCTTTGTCTCCCCCTAAACCTTCAAAATTTCTCCATTTCCACAAACCAAACAGGACCTGCTTAAGGTTACTACTTTCTACTTATAGGAGTTTTGTTGGTTTATCTCTTTCCCAAAACATGAGCTTTGCGTCTTGTTGTTGGCCCAAAGCACATTTAACGATGGAACCTTTCATGTCTCTCTCCTCGTGCCTTTACACCAGATCCACCAGGCATACCTATTGGTGAATAGCAATTCGACGGATCAGAAGAAGAAATAGAAAGATGAGAGAGGAGAAGGAGAAGGATGAGGATGAGAAAGGTATGGACTAAGGAGAATGAGGGAAAGAGAAAGAAAATTTTTAAAAAATAAAAAATTAATCATGTACTAATTTGGTAATTTATTTTTCGACAAGTCAGCAACGATCAATCTCGATTACTGTCATGCGACGCTCCACATAGGCATCAAAACGATATTGTTTGTCCAAAAAATCATGAACCGGTTTTAGAGATCGGTGAGTGATAAAAATTTGAATAATTTTGACTTTTTACGGTTTTGAAATTACAAAATACCCAAATAATTTATCAGTGAGACTATATAGTATTTAAATATATTTTCCCCAAAATATAATAGCTTCGGAGCTAAAAATGCAAATTTTAATCATGTGTGATAAGCTGTTAAAAATGTTTACAATTCAATCCTACATATATCACTTTAGAATTATTTTATTGTAGATGTTAAACTTTAACATTTTTCTTCAGCTGTATTATTTTTTATGTTGTTATTTTCGTATTTTATATGCATATGTACAAAGTTTTATACAATCAAAAGAAGAAACAATGTGGAAGAGCTCCCAATGCCTCTTTTTTTATCTGCCTTCCCAACATTTCCTCGCTGTACGGGAAACCACAATGTGGTTAATTGGTTTTACTTCAAAATGCAATAATGTAATATTTGTTAGAGAAATTGTATTACGAAAACTTGATTAGTCATGAAGATAAATTGGTCAATTAAATTTTTTAATACTATCAGATATGTTGAATTCGGTCATCGCTCTGATTTGATCAGACTAAGAAGAGAAACAAATCAATGTCTACTTACAGTTGGCTACATCGGATCTCTTAAAATTCTTCATGCAAACTTGGTAGGAAGTTGGTATCCTATGTGCGAGTGGCAAGTACGAGGTCAAAGTAATTACGGAACAAACCGTTTTGGACGGAATGATTTGCATCCTACTTCCAGGTACGTTTCCGAATCAGAGTTTCTCGAAGAAAAAAAAAATACTAAATCTTAATACAGACTTAATTAAATTTAAACATCCGAATTACAATATTTCAAATTTTACAATATTATTGGAGACTTTTTTTTACAAGTAGAACTGGATAATGTTTCAATATTATATATGAAAAATAATAAATCCGTTCGATCACGATATCACATGGTTTAAATTATGCTACATGGCTAATTGATTAGGCTGGTATTTATTCATTTCTTTTTTAGTATGTGAAGTTTTTTTAGTCTTTGAGTAGAGAATATTATGTATAATAGTGATTTTGGAACTTTGGAGTGAATGATGGTTGTTAACATATTAATTCAATATGTCATTTTGGATGAAATTTGATCCCGGAATCATAAATTTTCAAAATTCAGGACTAATTAACTAAATATTTAACTTCTTAATTCATAGCTAAAGTTTCATAATCGGTTTTATTACTGAATAAAAACACTCGAGGGAAAAATCAGGGCAATTAATACTAAACCAAAACCAAAAAAAATGTGCTCCGTAATTGCTAGACCTTGACCTTCTATTACCACCCCGAGCTGTTCCGCATCAGTCCCTTCTGATCCATTCTCTCCACCACAACCATCCTTTCGAACTAGCGTATTTCCCCTTCGGTCTTCTGGCAGTTTTGCTTCCCGTGCACCCCTTCCCCACTCAAAGAATGGTTGTAATTGCCTCGGTATAGAGAGTCTTCCAGAATAAGTGTCCGACTGGGGTGATATATCCCTTCTCAGACCGAGTCCTCCACGAAGATGAGGAGGAATATATAGCCCTTCACCACCTGTATGAACTTCTCGCTCTTGCCCAGCAATTTTGTCTCCATTTGATGCCCTGATCCGTGTCGGTTCTATATTCACCCTTTGAAGGGAGGATTCTACCAGTTCCATAGTTCTGTCCTCATGTAGGATAGGTGCCGTTTCTGTGAAGCGAGATTCTGATGTATGCATATGGTGTAGGAGTCCTCCCGTCCCTATACTTCTTCTTTTAGTACCTTCGTCTTTGACCTGAACAGGTTTTCGAGGAGGAGCTCTCAACCAATTTCCATATCGGGGTGGTTGCGGTGGACCCGTTCCGATATCTTCAGCCAGCTCGCAGTCTCTCTCTATATGCTCAAGCGCTCCACAGTGGTAGCAAAATGATTGAAGATGTTCGTACTTGAATTTTACCTCCATCGCCTCTCCATTCTTGAATCTGACAGTCTTCATTCCGATTAGAGCATTCCTCACATCAATGTTCACCCTAATGCGCATATAGATTCCGCGGAGTTGTTTATCTTCATCCATAGCAATAAATTCACCAAGTATCCCTCCGATAGCTCGCGCGACTGCTATATCATAGCCTCCCAGGGGTAGGTCATAAACTTGTACCCAGAATGGTATACGGAATAGAGGTACCATGGAAGGTTGCACGGCTCTTGGGATGATCGCGAGCAATACAACACATCTTTCGAAGTTCCAGGGTTGACCTAAAAGCACCTTTTGAACGTCCCTGTTATCTTTGAAGGTGAAGAGATATCGATTTCCCCCTATCCCCAATGCCTCCATACCTTTCCTCGGCCTCCATAAGCTACGCATCATGTTCAGGAAGGCTTGCGCATTAATGTTCTTCTCCGTCCAAACCGTCCCCACCAGATTCAGATCACCTTCATCATCGTCATGTCTTGATAGGTCTATTGGGAGTTCCAGTATTGGCGTATCATCTCTTCGATTTCTGGGTATTGTATCGTATTGCTGAGACCCTTCTTCCATATTCATGCAGATTCGTCGCTTCGCTTGAGTTACGTAAAGAATACCTTAAAGTTGTAGTCGCTGGTGTTAAGCCGATCCACCTCAATCTCTTAATGAGTTTCCACCGAGATAAAGGCGTTGTGAATGCCCGAACAGTAATGACCCACTGGATTGCAATTAATGTTGAAAAATCAATGGAACTGCTAGGGTATTGAATTGACGGCTTCAAACCCTAGCAGGAGGAAACCCTAGAAAGGGAGAGAGAAACCCTAGTAAGGGACCACAATTACGGAGCACTGTATGAAGAAAAGTGACTGGGAAGAGATTGATGCCGAACAGTTGGAGATGACCGTAGCAGTCCCAGGTCTAGCGGCCGAGGAGCATTACATGAAGATTGGAACAAGAATAGAGACGGCAACAGAAATAAGCGAGGTTGATTTACGATATTGGAAGCGCAGGGCAAGAGCGATAGGGTAGGTGGATCTGTGCATGGAGAGGATCACAGAAACCATTATTGGCGGAAAAAGAAAGAAGTCTGAAATGAGCCCAGAGATACTTCGTGTTAGCAAGAGGCATGCCTCTGCTTCAGTTGTCACCTCAACAGCTCAAGACAAGGCAGAGGTCGCAAGGCGACCCTGCCGGTCGCCATGAATCATCTATGTTGGAACTGCCGCGGGCTGGGGACTCCGCAGGCAGTTCAGGAGCTATGTAGGCTGACAAGAGCCTGTAGTCCCCAATTTGTGTTTTTAAGCGAGACAAAGCTTAAAAGCACAGAAGCAGAAAGAGTACGCTGGAGGATGGGATTGGAATGTGGAATTGCAGTTGATTGTACAGGGATGGGGCGTTCGCGAAGTGGAGGCCTGATGCTTGCCTGGAAAAGATCCTTAAATATTGAACTCTTATCATTTTCCCTCCATCATATAGATGTTATTATTAAAGAGTCGAAGCAATGGCGGTTCACAGGATTTTATGGGTGGCCGGAGGAGCCATCTAAACACTTGTCATGGGAACTTCTTTGCCAACTTCGACCTCACTCAGATCTTCCCTGGCTTTGTGCTGGAGATTTTAACGAAATTCTCTTTATGACAGAAAAGCGAGGTGGACGGGTTATACCGATGATACGCATGGATAGGTTCCAGACTGCTATTGACGAATGTGGCTTCCAGGAAATTCAGCAAAGCGGGGTGGAATTTACATGGTACAATGGTCAGGAAGGTGAAAACTCTGTGGAATGTAAGTTGGACAGGTGCTTTGCAACGGAGGCTTGGCTGGATATGTTCCCAGCTACAAAAGCCGAGGCTCTAAGCCGCATAGGCTCTGATCATTGCCCAATTGTCTGTAGGATTCGACGAATGGAAGTGGGGAAAAAGGAAAAACGCTTCCGCTTTGAGACTATGTGGATGAGGCATGGCGATCTGCAGAAACAGGTTGAAGAAAGTTGGAATTCGATCGAGGCAGGGATTAGTATTTCGGAACGGATAAATGCATGCTCCAAACGATTATCAGAATGGGAAGGGTCTACATTCGGCAATGTGAGGAGGCGTATTCGCAATTTGGAAAGAGAAGTGTCTGAGCTACAAAACTTTCCTCCAACTAATGCGATCAAGCACCGGATTAGAGACATGATTGGAGAAAGGGATGAATTACTTAATAGGGAGGAACTCATGTGGGCACAACGGTCGAGAGTGGATTGGCTCAAGGAGGGAGATCGCAATACTAAGTTCTTCCATCACCGTGCGAGGGTCCGACAACACCGCAATATGATCACGGAAATTACAACGCACAATGGTGAAGTGATACGAGGTGAAGACCAACTGATGAATGAATTCCGTGAATTTTATATTGATCTTTTTACTACTACGGCATGCACACAGGAGGTAGTTATAACGAACAAAGTTGGAAGTCGAGTTACTACAGCCATGAACGTGGACTTTGAAAAGCCATATGTTAAGGAGGAAGTGAAGAGAGCTCTTGATCAAATGTTCCCAACTAAGGCACCGGGACCTGATGGCCTCCCGCCAATATTTTATCAAAAGCTCTGGCCTACGGTTGGTCATGAAGTTGTCCGAGCAGTACTTTCAGTTCTCAATGATGGAGAGGACCCTTCTACGCTGAATCAAACCATCATAACGCTTATCCCAAAAACCCAATGCCCAAGGACATGTTCGGAGTATAGACCTATTAGCCTTTGTAACGTGATCATGAAAGTAATTACGAAGACAATAGCTAATAGACTGAAACCCCATCTGGATAAGATTATTCATCCAAACCAAGGGGCGTTTGTCCCAGGGCGGCTTATAACAGATGTGGCATTATTGGGCTTCGAGGTTTTTCACTATCTAAAACAGAAGACAGAAGGGCGCAAGGGATCCTGTGCACTTAAGTTAGACATGGTAAAGGCATACGATAGAGTGGAGTGGTCCTACTTGGAAAACATTATGTTGGCTATGGGTTTCTCAAGTCAAGTAGTTGCACTTATTATGCGGTGTGTTCGGACGGTAAAGTACTCAATTCAAGTCAATGGCAAACTCACAGACTATTTTACGCCGAGTCGAGGATTACGACAGGGAGATCCGCTGTCTCCGTATCTATTTTTACTATGCGCAGAGGGACTCGGTGTATTGCTTACGGATGCTATACGGACCAAAAATATCCATGGTATAAAAATCGCGCGAAATGCGCCCACTCTCTCGCACTTATTTTTTGCTGATGACTCCTTAATTTTTGCAAGGGCCACTGACACTGAACTACGGCATCTGATGAGCATCCTCGATATATATGCTGGAGCATCGGGACAGAAGGTCAACCTACAGAAGAGTACCATTTCATTCAGCCGGAATATTGGAGAAAATGAAGCAGAGAGGTTAAGACTTCTAGTTGGAATGCAAGGCGGACAGGTAGACGACAAGTATCTCGGCCTTCCCACTATCATCGGGCGATCCAAGAAGATGGTTTTTGCCAAACTTGAGGACAGAATTCGGGAGAGGGTTAGTCAGTGGCAGGCTAGGTTCTTGTCTCAGTCAGGCAGAGAAGTACTAATCAAGGCAGTCCTTCAATCGATAGCAACATATGTGATGAGCTGTTTTCTTCTGCCATCAGGTACGTGTAGTAGAATTGAGAAACTTTTATGTGATTTCTACTGGGGGACAACTGAGGAACGTCGGAAAATGCACTGGAGAAGCTGGGACAGGATGTGTAGGCAGAAACAAAAAGGGGGTTTGGGTTTTTGGAGACTAGAGAATTTCAATAAAGCAATGCTAGCAAAGCAAGTGTGGCGGCTGCTCACAGTCCCGGATTCATTGACAGCCAAAATCCTGAGGAGCAAATATTTTCCACGTCTAAGCCTACTAGACGTTAGCCCTAGCGCGGGATGCAGCTACTCTTGGCGTAGCATTTGCTCTAGCATTCCACTATTAAGGACGGGTATCGGTTGGCGAGTGGGTGTTGGCAATCAAATACGTATATGGGAGGACAGTTGGATACCGAATTCACAAACCGGCATTCCAAAATATTTACATCCAGGTATGGACCGTTATCAATGGGTTTCAGAATTAATAACTGATGATGGTACAGGTTGGAACGACCAGATTCTGGACACCATGTTTGACGAGGAAGATAGTGCGCGTATTCGGCAAATAACGTTGAGCTCAAGGAACCCGGCAGATGTATTAAGGTGGCGTCTTTCGATTGATGGCGAGTACACGGTCCGGAGAGGGTACAAACTCGATTTTGGGAATTGGTGGAGTACGATACATAAAGATAATGTTGCTGACATTGACAAGAGGCTTTGGAACACTTGTTGGGATTTGGAGTGTCCACCTCGCATTAAAACAACAGTTTGGCGAATCCTGGACAATAATTTACCGGTCCGAAGAAATCTAACTAGGAGAGGCATGGATATAGACGACTGCTGTCCTGGATGTGGCATAGAAGGGGAAACAGTGGTACACTTGATGTTTCAATGTGCATGGTCTCGTTCAATATGGCATGCAGTTGGTGTGGATCTTAGTCAGACGAATATTCACACAATAAAGGATGGACTTTCTTTTTTATTTGACTCCAGCGATCGGATGGAGAGGAGCAGGCGGGCTACGTGTCTTTGGTCACTATGGAAATTACGAAATTTGATTGTCTTCCAGCCGGAAGTAAGTATTAATAGGCAACAAATTCTCGCTGATGGTTTTCGATTTTGGCAGGAATTTGCGGATGCGCAAGCTTCAACGAATGTTGGCAGGCGATCTGAAACTGAAGTGCGCTGGCAACCGCCCACTGCAGGATGGTTTAAAGTAAATGTAGATGCAGGAACTTCATCTGCAAGAGGGGGGCAGGTTGGTCTAGTGATGAGAGATGACGAAGGAAAGTTCATTATGGCAGCAGCGCGGATCTTCCCCAATATGCATCATCCTACATTACTGGAAGGAAAGGCGGTATTTATGGGCCTAGAGTTGGCAGCTACAATGGGACTTGAGAGGGTGGAGGTAGAATCGGATTGCCTTCCAGTCGTACAGCAAATGTATAAGGATTCAACTGACAGAAGTGACCTAGCAATGATACTTGAAGATTGCAAAAGCCTCTTCAACAGCTTTCAGCAAGTTCGCATAGTCTATACCCGGAGGGAGGCTAACCAAGCCTCGCATGAGATGACGAAGGTGACGATTCCTGTGGACCGTGAACTATTGATGTTTTCCTGGCCTCCAGTCTGCTTACAGGATATTCTTGTTAGAGAGGGGTCGACCAGTGGGGGAGCCTTAGATTGTAACAGGACATTGGGGGTTTCTTTACGCAATATACCTTTCGCTCATGCAGTGCTATCGCTGGTGCTCTTTTTCCTATTTCCGGTTTTTTCCCGAAGCGGCGGGTTTTTCTGGAATAGGTTTTTTAGTGAGACCAACGGCTGTAACCTCGCCTTTTTGAAAGATGAGGGGAAAGGTGTATGGTAATTACATGTCTTATGATTCGGAGCCTGAGACTGAGACTGGTGCTTGTATTCTTTGATCCTATGATGAATGAAATATTCTTCTTCCGCAAAAAAAAAAACCAAAAAAAATGTTGCAATGCAGCTCCCTATCCACATTTTTGTCGTCTTCAAATCTGAATTTGAATCATTTTAAAAAAAATTACTAAAAAAGAAGGAAAGCGACCTCACAGCTCGTCCGACCATCGCCGTTCGCCGCCGTCCACGTCCCACTGTACGCCCTATCTCAGCCGCTCTCCGCCATGGCCGCCGCCTCTTCCTGTCCATAGGGCGACTCCGAAAGCTTCCCCCGTGATATTCGGGTCAGTGGTGACTTTTCCCCTGATTAAACTACTTAGGGTTTGCGATTTCTGATTTGATTAAATTGATGATACAATTTGTTAATCCTTTTGTTAATGCGGTTTCCTAGTGTTTGTTGGTTTCTTTTGGTGAAATTAATGTGAACAATTGTTTGATTAGCTATTGAAGACATCAGATGAATGATCTGTATCATTATTTAGCCAAAACAGAGTAGAGAAATGGGAAGACGTCTAGGATGGATCAGAGGAAACACGATGAAACGAGAAGAGGACAATTCTCATCATGTTAAAGAGGAGTACTTCATAACGAATGGAGCGCTGTTGCTCGAAAAGCAAATCTCGCTATTTCAAGGCAAGGATCTCGGGTGCGAGCAGGATATTCTCGGCCAAGGACATCGAAATGGCCACTAGAAACTACGACCACGACCTTATCATCGGCCAGAATCTCGCCACGGTTTACAGAGGAGATATCGATGGCCGGACCGTTGCTGTAAAAGCCATTGCAACCGAGTATCCCCTTGCCCTTCTCGGCATTGATTATTTGGTTAACTTTTTCTTGAACCAGGTAATGTACATATTTTTTAGAATCTTTTCGAGTCCACGACTTTGTATGTCTTAAACGTTGATGCTCAAAGATCGCTGCAGGTAGCGGTGAAACAAGTGATCAACCACAAGCACATTGTGAAGCTCCATGGATGTTGCCTCGAAACGAAAGTTCCGATCTTGGTCGTCGAGTTCCTCCCCAATGACACCCTCCATGACCATCTTCACCGCAGTCCCGGCATCATCTCTTGGCCTGACCGTGTGCGGATAGCCGTGGAGGTCTCCCAAGCTCTGGCATTCATGCACTATGGCACCTGGAAGCCTATAGTCCACATGGATGTGAAATCATCTAATGTTTTCTTTGACGAGAATTTCACTGCCAAGGTTTCCAATTTTGGTTTCTCGGTGCCTATCCGTCCTGGTGATGAGTACTCTCAAGGCATGTCACTTGTAGGT
>SOPF01023380.1:4322-19800 GCA_012979155.1 Hypericum perforatum
ATTAATTATAATTTTATCAACCTTTTTAAAAGAACAGTGTCAACAATCCTTACAATTTGATCGATCTTTTTTATTTTCTTGCTAGTAGCAAGTTATAGCACTAAATCAAGACCTCTCTTTTCTAGATTCTATTTTGTCGTAAATTCAGTGGATTTTCAGTTGCTTTTTTCTCACTGTTTGTTATAATTAAGAAATTTCTGTACTTATGCGATTAAGTTGTGTCGTATTTTTTAAAAAAAGTGATCCATTTATTGTAACATTCTTTAGGGAGTTTCTATGATGATGATACACTTCTTCGGGATGGGAAGAGAACGATGCTGCTTTGTTCCAACGAGGGATCATATAAGTCGAGCTCCATATGCAGACAACTCCTCCTTTTAGACAAGAAAGGCCGTCCTTTGAGGCTAGTTTTGTGGTATTCAATCTCATAAGATTTATAATTTAACATAATTTATAAAGTATTTATACCTAATTGCTCTCGCTCGTCAATAGTCCTAAATACGGTTGTACATTATTTTTTATTGCAAGGGCATACGCAGGGGCAATCATAATGGCCAATATTTTTAACTTAGTGTGGTAAAAAGGAACTTGACAACCGGAGAGTTTGTAGTTGAGTTGAAAAGCTGATATTATGATGACCTCTTTGTATTAATTTATTTGCACATATCTTCGGGAATATGAGGGGAGAAAAGAACATTATATATTGAGTTTTAGTCGTTGAAGAGAAAATACAAGATAATTTTATAATATATTTTTTTAATATAAAAAATGTTAAATATATTTATCATGTCGGATATTGTAATTGTCGTCGATCTCTTCAAAACTATAATACAATAAAACTTGAAATAAAAAAGTTTTACTTTGAGAAAGAGTGCCGTCAAAAATACTTTTTTTTTAACAAATAAGGTTTCATTATTTGATTAGCTGCACCTTGGGGGTCCAAGTTAGCAAATTCTTTTACTCTTTAACTGATCACTATATATACACTTTTCTTCGCCACCTCCCACTCCCAAAAAAAAAAAAACATAACATCGACCCAGAAACGCTAGACCCAACGAGACGTAAGAGGAGAAGGGTAATTCGTGAAGAGAGGATGTTGAGTTTGGACTTTGACGAGGCGGAGCTCGTCGAGAGCGACAAGCCAGAGGATGTTCAACAGTTGCAGAGGAGGATGTTCATGAACTCCGTCACCCAACACCTTACGAAACGGTCGCTGCAGATCGACATATGGAAGATGAGCCTCAAGATGTCCAGGCCACATGGTTACGCCCGTGAAATCGACGAGTTCATCCACTTCTCGATTTTTATGGGAGTGAAGCATTTGGAGTTCAACTTCAATGATCCCAAATGGCAAGAAAACGGCGCCATTTTCTTCAGCCTTCCCGACGCAGTGTATGAGGAAAATGATAATCTCGAGTACCTGAAGCTCCACCGGTGCCACTTGGACTTCAACAGGTTTAATTCTTATCCTTCTTCTTCCTTCTTTTCCCTGCCGTTAAATTTCAAGAAATGTATCAAGAATCTTTCAACTTGGCCTTCCAGTTGGGGTTTTCTTTCTATCTGTCGTTGATGAATGAATTTCGTGATTTGTTGTCTTGCATTTCTAGAAAAAGTGAGTCCGGTTTCTTGAATTTCTACAGGTTCACGTCCTTGCGGTACCTGAAGACCATTTTTCTTGGTTGTAACTTCATAACCTCGGAACAGCTCAGGTACCTGGTGGTTAATTGCCCAATCTTGGAAAAGCTGAACCTCGAAACGTGTGAGGGAATGGACTGGTTAAGGATCTTCAACCCCAACTCAGGTACCTCGATGCTGAAGGAATTGGTTTTGAACCGCTGCTTCAACAGAGACTATATACAAATTCAAGGACCCAAGTTGAAAATGTTCCTGTACTCCGGGAAGGTGGTGGAGTTCCTCTTGGAGAACCAGACCAGACTCATCGAGGTTCGCCTTGATTTTTCGATGCAGGACAAGTTCGAGAGAATAGGGCATCGTCTCGTTTCTCTTATGCAGCAGCTGAACGCTGTTAGGTCCATGACCGTTTGCAGCGCATTTCTACAGGTAATAATTAATGTGAGATTAATCCAATTGAACAATCTTGAAATTTTCAAAATCTGCCACCAAAATAAGTTATGTGTATGTGTTTGTCACTGATTATTTTTCACAACAGTTAATCGCCACCGAAGATTACATTGTGCACAATCCATTGGACCTGAACGTGGGACATTTGACATTGAACACCTCTTTCCACGGAACTGAATTCATTGGCATCAGGTTCATGCTTGCAAGTTCCCCGCGGATGAAGATTCTGACCTTGTGCATCGTCCCCAGAAAGATCTTCAATGTAAGTACATGTGGATCCCAGTTCCTCAAATCTCAATTCTGAGTTGACAATCCACACGACCCTTTTCCGTGTCTTCTTAATTCTTCCGTCTGGTGCAGGAATACGTGAGTACTCTAATTACAGACATATCCAACGCCGCAGATTTCTGGTCTTGGGACTCAATTTTGGAGACTTGTTTAACTTCAAGTCTCCAGGAGCTCAATGTTCATGGATTCGAAGGGTCAGACAACGAGATGCGCTTGATCGACTACATCATGTATTGCGGAAGCTGCTTGAAGAGCATAAATTTGTTTCTGGTACCGGTGCAAGAGGATGATCATGCATGCTAAAAGGGAGCATCTTGAAGGCAAATGCAATGCTCTGATGCAATCTTACAAGGCTAACTCGGCTTTGGAGATTTTCGTAGATAAAACTTTCATATGAGAAACTTGTTTCAATAGTATTGTGTAAAAGGTCAAAGAACCAACCGTGTATCCTATTAGTGGTCGCACAAATATAATGGAGAGGGTGACTCTTCCAATTTGATCCCTCAACCCTAAAACACTTTTCTGCTACGTACTCCCTTGATGATTTCGATTATTATTAATAAAGACGGTAGATGCCCCTCATTTCTAAAAAATATATATATGCAAATATATTCTGTTAAATGTAATACCGTTTCACATAACATCTTTTAAAGCGCATAAACATAAATTAATTTACTTAGTAATATTCAGATACAGATATTTAAAAAAAAAATTTGAGCTTGGAGATTTTGTTTATGGGTAAAGTATAATTTAGTCCTCCAAGTTTTTGGTAATCTCTGCAAAAGATGAAAGTTTTGAAAATAAAAGGAAAATCTGACACAAGTCTCTCTCCTGCCCAATTTAATAATTTTATACTTATTTTTATTTTATATTTAACGAGGGTATGCATGTAATATTTATAAATACTTCTATTGAGGGGACTTTTTTGTGAGCAAGCATTTAGTTGGACGAAGTATTTGATGCAATATTATTTCAAAGAGAAATATATGGTTTTAATTGTATCATAATTTGTACACTTAATCAAACGTCATTGGCCCCAAATATCGATTCCTTTATTGTTATAATCGGAGATTAGAATTTATGGATCCTAATTATAAAGATTACTTTCTGGAAGGAAAACCTAGTGGATTGAGTTTCTAAGAAGTAAGAAAGATTAGGGTTTAGTGTTCTAACCGATAAGTCTATTCAACAAACAAAGACAAATACGGGGAGTGGGGTACCCCAACGATGTAAACAATCTCCTGACCCTGTCCAGTGGATCCCAAAGTGTCAAGGTCCTCCCATTGCTAACCAAAGAATTTTAAAAAATTCAGGATTTTTTTTCATAAAGATAAGAAAAGGCAAAAAAAAAATATATCTGGTTTGACCAATCCCCGCATGCCACGTAGGTGGGGTGTCATGAAATGTGAGGTGTTTCGTGTCTCTCTACACGTGGAAACGAGGCGCGTGCCAGAACCTCTGCACGTTTCCTAGTCTCTAATTAATATGTGTACTGCACATCCAAAGTCGAGGATGACGCATTTCGCGATACAGATACAACATGTCGTTGTCCTTGATAATTCTTAACTTAGATATTTGCTTACATGCTATATAAGGACTGTACATGGTCACTAAATTTGGTAGAAGCTATAACCAACTCCATTGCCTAAACTTAGATCATCCTCTAATTATAAGAAACCAACATCAAATCTGAACTGTCCTTCTTTCCTGCACTAATAAAGAAATGTTTTTTCCCGGGTTCAACTAACAAAGAAATTGAATGGACCAATTTGACAAAATCTCCCTCGGATATCGTTGATGGAAAAAACCAACCTGTCGTTTTTGGTTAAAGACATTTCTTTTGTTAGTCCATCCTCTATTCCCTCGCCCCAGGAGGGATGGAGATGGAAGACAAAAAACCATCAACAAAGCACAAAACTTATCTTTTTCTATCTTCCTCGATGCCTATCTTCCTGGCCCTTCTCCTTGCCATTCTTCCAAGCCATTACATTGCCTCTGCTGCATCCACGCCGGCCTTTAAGCCCACCGATGAGTTCCTCATCGCATGCGGGGCCACGAGCCACCCCTCGGTCGACGGACGAGTTTTCATGACAGACAATGAGGCCTCAGCGTACCTTCAAAGCCAAGAAAACATCCTGGTTTCAGGGAATGGACCGTCCGCATTGTACTCCAATGCACGGATCTTCAACGCGGAAGCTACGTATTCGTTTACACTGAAAGGATCAGGGTGGCATTGGGTTAGGCTGTACTTCTTCCCCCTCAACAACACACATTTTAATCTTCAGCGGGCCGCCTTCTCGGTCTCCGCGGACAAGTACACGCTCATCCACACCTATAATTCAGACAACAACACCACATCAGGCGTGCTCAAGGAGTACCTGATCAATGTCACAGACCCAAAATTCTCGATCACGTTCAAGCCGTTGAAGAACTCTGCGGCTTTCGTCAATGCCTTGGAGGTGGTATCAGCTCCTGACTCGCTGATTTCGGACTCGGGAACCAACCTCAAACCCGTCCAGAGCTTTACGGGGTTGGGAGATTATGCGTACCAAGTTGTTTACAGGCTTAACATGGGAGGACCCTTGATCACCCCGGCCAACGACACGCTTCAACGAACTTGGCAGCCTGATACACCTTACCTCAAGAACACGGCATTGGCTTCAAACGCTTCAATCTCTCCCTCGTCCATCAAGTACCCTGCGGGATCATCCGCTCTGATTGCACCGCAGACAGTTTACGCAACAGCCGAGCAGATGGCCGATGCAGAGACTAGAGGACAGAGCTTCAATGTGACATGGAAGCTTGATGTTCCAGCAACCTACAGCTATTTGGTTCGGCTACATTTCTGCGACATTGTCAGCGAATCCCTCGACGATCTCTACTTCAACGTCTACATCAACGGAATGATAGCAATCTCCAATTTGGACTTGTCATCAATCAACGGCGAGTTGGCCACAGCTTACTACAAAGACATGGTTGTGAATGCCGATTTGATGGATGACGATGGTCTGATTGTTGACATTGGTCCGACCAAAGAGAATACTGGTACATTAAACGCCATCCTCAATGGCTTGGAGGTTATGAGGATGAGCAACTCAATGAGTAGCTTGGATGGAGAGTTTGGAGTCGAGGGGGTTGCAAGCGGGGCTAGTCACCACAAGATTGCGATCGCTGGCCTCGTAATGGGGTTCGGAGCGCTAGCTGGTGTTGGTGCAATGGTGTTGAGGTGGCGAAAGCGCCCTGAGGATTGGCAGAGGAGGAATAGCTTCTCGTCCTGGTTGCTTCCGATCCACGCGGGTGATGCTAGCTTTATCAACAGCAAGAGCTCAATGGGGTCCAAGACCAACTTCCATTCGTCTACATCCGGCCTCGGCCGATACTTCTCGTTGGCCGAGCTACAGGATGCAACCGCGAACTGGGATTCTAGCAACATTATCGGTGTTGGCGGGTTTGGCAATGTGTATGTCGCGACTATTGACGATGGTACAAAAGTTGCTGTCAAGAGAGGGAACCCGCAATCCGAACAAGGGATCACGGAGTTTCAGACAGAGATACAGATGCTGTCCAAGCTGAGACACAGGCATTTGGTGTCCCTGATCGGATACTGTGACGAGAATGAGGAGATGATCTTGGTCTATGAATACATGTCTCATGGTCCCTTCAGGGACCATTTGTATGGGAAAAACTTGCCACCTTTGACTTGGAAGCAGAGGCTCGAGATATGCATCGGATCGGCTCGAGGTCTGCACTACCTCCACACAGGAACTGCTCAGGGAATCATCCACCGAGATGTTAAGACCACTAACATCCTTCTCGACGACGATTTCGTTGCAAAAGTGTCGGATTTCGGACTCTCCAAGGACGCACCGATGGGGCAGGGCCACGTTAGTACTGCGGTCAAGGGAAGTTTCGGATACTTAGACCCGGAGTACTTCCGTAGGCAGCAGCTGACAGACAAGTCGGATGTGTACTCTTTCGGAGTGGTCTTACTTGAGGTACTGTGCGCGAGGCCCGCGATCAACCCTCAGCTGCCTAGGGAGCAAGTAAACCTGGCCGAGTGGGCAATGCAGTGGAAGCGGAAGGGCCTGCTCGAGAAGATCGTCGACCCTCATATTGCAGGGACCATTAGCCCCGAGTCGCTGAAGAAGTTCGTGGAGGCCGCGGAGAAGTGCTTGGCCGATCATGGTGTAGACAGGCCTAGCATGGGAGACGTGCTGTGGAACCTTGAGTATGCATTGCAGCTTCAGGAGGCACACCAACAGCATGGCAAACCCGAGGAGGAGGACGACAGCACGCTATTCGTCGATAGCGTGGCTGTCTCCTCGCCCGTTGCACGTGCTGCTGCTGTTGTTGATGAGGACGAGAGCCGGCCCGTCTTGCTGTCCGAAGACAGTCAGGGGCCGGCTCCAGTGCAGCTCGTGGATGAGCAGAGTGTTGAGCACTCTGGAACTGCAATGTTCCAACAGTTTTCTCAGCTCAATGGCAGGTAATAAAAGAAGTTTGTGACATGGACATGGACGTGTACTAATCGTTTGGTTTCACTTGGGGCGTGGGAGATTAATACTTGATTGAAAATTATCGCAGAGGGCTAATTGGTGTTTAGTATTTGATTGTGATCGATCAAGATCTGTAAATTGTAATTAATCTAATCTACTGCTTAATATGCGCTTTTATCTCCACTCTCCAAACTCATGCATTGGGTGCATCGTTGTATCTCCAAGTATAATACTTATTTTGGAAAGGTCTCGAAGTATAATAATATGTTATGTACTCGGCTTTTTCAACTTCTACAAGTGTTATTTTCTCAAGAATTGTGTCAGCCCATCAAATCTCGAAATATACAAAATTTATTATTATTTTATCCACCAAAAATTTTTGAGATAGTTACATTTGTTCCTGTTAAAGAAATTAGGCTGGTCTATGATGCTTTGAATGATGCTTTTGTTAAGATCGGTTATCAAGCGCTAACCCCCCGAAACCTCTCTAGACCCTTACGAGAAAGAGCCAACCACCCCCGTCATGGAGCCGCTCCCTGTGGGTGGCCCCGGGCAGCCGCCTACTTCCGAACCGGAACAACCACCGCCACTAGCCCCAACCCCGCCCCGTGGTGGGAAGAAAGTTAAAATGGACCCCAACGAATCTGCTGCTCCAGTCACAGTCCAAGAAACACAGCCAACTACCCAAGAACCATGCTCGGAACCTCGTAGGAGGAAGATCTCCTTCAAGGAGGCAACCGTGGGACACCAGGAAGATCAACAGATGGAAAACGCGAATCAGACCTTCGCCTTCGACCCGGAAGAACTGGTCTCCAGTGACTCCCAAGGGGAAAAGGAAGATGACCCATTTTGCCCTACTATCAAGTTAACCAAGAAGGAGAAGATCGATATGCGTCGCCTTTGGTGGAACACCCTTATAATTAAAGTCCTAGACTATAAAGTTTCTTACCATTATCTAAAGAGGAGGCTAGCACAACTATGGGGAGTACCACCAGATTTCAATTTGATCGATTTGGGCTATGGGTTCCACCTGGTCAAGCCATCCTCCGAGGAAGAATATGAACACATCCTCACCGGAGGCCCTTGGATGATAGTTGACCACTACGTCACGGTACGACGCTGGGTTCCGAACTTCGATCCAGCTACGGCAGACACTACTAAAGTCGTGGCATGGGTCCGGATCCCCCACCTACCTATGGAGTTCTACAAAGCGAGCTTCCTGTCGAACCTTGCTATGCGCATTGGCCGACCAATCCGGATAGACACAACGACGGAGGCCTGCCAGAAAGGTAAGTTTGCAAGAATATGTGTTGAGATTGACCTGAACCAACCCCTCTTGTCCCAATTTAGGGCCTGCCGGAGAATCAACAAAATCCAGTATGAGGGCCTCCATTTCATATGCTTCCAATGTGGGAGATATGGTCACCTTGCTACCAGCTGCACACATCGAGTGGAGGCCAACCACACCACCGAAGGAAACCCCGTTCGGCCAGAGCTAGAGACGCCAGTGACCACCGCACCGAACCCACCAGAGAAGGAGGCCAATTTCGAAGATTGGATGAAGGTCCAAAAGCGGGGTCGTGTCAGACGGCCTCAACCGGTGCGATCAAACCAGAACAAGAGCATACCCGATATGGCAAAACAACCCCTGGAAAAGGATAAGGACCCATCTGTTTCTTTAACAATTCAAGCTTCTACTTTTTCACTGTTACAGGAGGAAGCTGAGGTTGACCTATCAGTGGGTCAGGAGGCGCAGTCTACAAGGAGTCAGGGGGCTACTGCAATTTCAAACGGCCATATTTTGAATAAGAACAACCAAAAGAAGAACACACCTAACAGCACTCCTAGCCAGGGCCCATCGGAGCCCAACCAAAGAGCTAACGCCACAGAACCTAAAGCAGCCCAGCCCACCCCACAAGCAATACGGACCTCTAAGTCCAGCAAGAACCCAACTAAAAAGAGTCCCATCCAGCCCACCCCACCTCAGGCCCCACGTGGGAATGGAAATCGCCAATAGAGCAAACAAACCTTGACCAGTGAAAAGGAAATCATCCACCAAAACCTCCTCCAACACCATCCTTACAAAAAAACTCCCGACCCCATCCCCTTCCTCCTCGAAGCAGCCCCCTCAACAGAGCATTGTGAGGATGTTCTGAATGGGATGGTGACAGGAAGTGTGAAGGAGGATGATCGGGAGATGAGGATCGATAGAACCCCACCCCAGAACCAAGTGTGCGCAATGGAAATCAATGATGGCCACATATCATAGGCTACGCTGGATTCCCCCAAAGGAATGATCGAGGATCAAGAAGATGAGACCCGGATGGAAGTTAGTAGCTCGCCTCCTAGTTCCCCACTTCGTGGGAAGTTTTGGGATGCAGATACTGAGCTTTCTGAAGTGTGTTAGTGCGCGACTCCGTTTGATTGTTTGAGTATCGTTTAAGTTTATTTTTTCATATGCATCTAATCGTTTGGAACTGTCAAGGAGCTGCCAGCACTAGGTTCAAGTATGCTGTTAAAGAGCTGGTGAAAATAAATAAACCAGATATGTTGGTCCTTCTGGAGACTTGGGTCTCGGATCATAGGGTTGATAGAATTGCCAGAATGTTGGAGTTCTCAAATGTCCTACAAGCCCCGATGAGCAGTTTTTCTGGTGGGATTTGGGTGTTTTGGAACCAGAACTCTGTCAAGATCTCTTGCATTAATTCGCACAAACAATTCCTCCACATACAAGTGGGGGAGGATCCTGAGCCCATTTGGTTCCTAACCGCAATCTATGGAAGTCCTAATCCTATGATTAGACAGGAACTATGGGCTGAGCTCTCGAACATCTCGACTAACTTGACTTCTCCTTGGCTACTTGTAGGTGACTTCAACACGTTTCTCCTGTCAGACGGAAAGCGCGGAGGAGCTCCAATAAGGGGAAGGTTGCACATTAAATTTCATGAATGGATGGAGAGCTTAAATCTCATTGACTTAGGTTTCGTGGGTCCACGCTTTACCTGGCTAAGGAATGGGATACATGAGAGACTTGACAGGGGAATAGCTAACATCGCTTGGCAACTCCAATTCCCCGAAGCTGTAGTTCATCATCTACCCCGTACAAAGTCTGACTACTGTCCCTTATTGATCAAGCTGAAACTCGAGCAGGTCCTTAGCAGGGATAGGAGATTCTTTAAGTATCAGGTCGCCTGGCATGCTGACCTGAGATTTGAGGAGTTTGTTAAGAATGCTTGGGAACATCAGCTTACCCTCCCGGAAGCATGCGCACGTTTTACTCAGAAAGTCAACTACTGGAATAAAACTGTCTTCGGAAACGTAGTCCATAGGAAACGAAGGATTATGCCTAGGATCGGGGGCATCTGGAAAGCTTTAACACTCTACCATAATTCTTCCCTAATCCGGCTGGAAAAGGAACTACGGGGGGAGTTGGAAGTTATTCTTGAACAAGAGGAAGCTATCTGGCAACAAAAAGCTCGGAAAGATTACATCAACCATGGAGACCGGAACATCAGATTTTTCCATGCCTCGACGTTAGTTCGTCGCAAAAGGAACAGAATTGAAGCACTACGGGGTCCTCTTGGTGAGTGGATCACTGAACCGGAAGCCATCAAAAGCACTCTACTAACCCACTTTGAGAAGTTATACCAAGAGGAAAGTATAACAGAACAAGATAGTAACTTTGAACCGATCCCGAACTTGTTCAAACGGATTACCAGTGAGGAGAAGCAGTTTCTACGAGCCCAACCAACGAGGGAAGAGATTAGGGGAGTCACTTTCTCTATCGCACCTTTGAAGGCTCCCAGACCGGATGGACTTCACGGTGCTTTCTACCAAAAAAATTGGAAGGTTATCGGTCCAGCAGTGGAGGACTTCATGCTCAAAGCTTTTAATGGCCTCATATCCTTAGGGACAGTGAACGAAACAGCCCTGGCCCTCATCCCAAAAGTTGACCACCCCCAAATTCCCTCGGATTTCAGGCCTATTAGCTTATGCAACGTGTCGCTCAAGATGGTCACCAAACTCTTGGCTTCAAGATTACAAAGCTTTATGCCCCATTGGATCGATCATCAATAAAGCAGTTTTGTCCCGGGTCAACTTATAACAGGCAATATTATCATTGCGCAAGAGGTCATCCATACGATGCGTGCAAGGTATAGTGGGAAGCGACTTATGGCGATAAAGGTGGATTTGGAAAAGGCGTATGATCGCATCCGGTGGTCATTTATCAGGGAGACTCTTACACTCTTGGAACTCTCATCTTGCATAATTGACCTTATTATGAACTGTATCTCCTCATGCTCTATGCAAGTTGTGTGGAATGGAGAGCGAACGAGGGTTTTCCGACCCTCGAGGGGTATTCGCCAAGGAGACCCCCTCTCCCCATATATCTTTGTTCTTTGTATTGAGAGACTTGGTCATCTAATCCAAGATTATGTGAATAAGGGAACTTGGAAACCCATTAAGCTTTCTCAACATGGCCTCCCCTATCCCATTTATTTTTCGCTGATGACCTTATATTATTTGCTGAAGCCTCTTGTAATTAGACGAGCGTGATCAATGAGGTCCTAGAGAGATTTAGTTATGCCTCTGGCTAGCGTGTTAGTAAGGCCAAGACTAAGCTGTTTGTGTCTAAAAATGTCTCCACCTCTCTTGGCCGTGAGCTTGAGCAAAACCTTTGCATTTCACTCACTAAGAATTTGGGTCAATATTTAGGAGTTCCATTGATCCACGATAGAATGACTAAGTCTACCTATAGCTTCATTTTAGGGAGGGTGCGTGAACGACTCCAAGGTTGGTGTACTGACAAGTTATCCTTTGCAGGTCGTACCACTTTGGCTCAGGCAGTCATTTCAGCTCTTCTAATGTATGCTATGCAATCATCTAGACTCCCACTCGGGTTGTGCGATGAGATCGAGAAGATCCAACGAGGATTCATCTGGGGATCTACAAGCGAAGCCAAGAAATTGCACCTCCTCCCCTCGGACACAATCTGTCGGCCCAAGAAACAGGGTGGGCTAGGCGTTAAGTGCCTGCGAGATCAGAACCAAGCGTTTATGATCAAACTAGCTTGGGGGATCAACAATGAGAGAGAGGCGCTTTGGGTTAAGGTACTGAGGGCAAAATATGTACACCAAGACCTGGCAGTTCCGGCAGTTATAGCCAAAGCATACCATTCTCCTCTCTGGAAAGCTATTGTTGCAGCATGGTCAACAATGCAGCATGGAATTGGTTGGCAGATTCGAGATGGTGCCTCCATAGCTTTTTGGGACGATAATTGGCTGCCCATTGAGGCCACTCTAGTTGACATCAGTGTTCACCCCATACCTGATGATATTAGGAGCTGGCATGTCAGGGATGCTACAACTAATGGAGAATGGAATTGGTCAGCATTAGCTAGATATCTGCCGAATGACATTCTTCAAATGCTGGCTAGCACAGCCCGACCCAGAAGGGAGAGAGGCCCGGACAGAATCAGGTGGAAGCTCGAGGCGACTGGACTCTTCTCCACTAAATCGGCGTACCAACTTATACAGGAGGAGGAGGCGCTTCCAGAGGATGAATTATGGGTTAAGGTATGGCGCTAGCATGGTCCTCAGAGAATGAAGAAAACAATTTGGCTTGCGGGTCACGGTAGACTCCTTACCAATGCCATGAGGAAATATAGGCACATGACACACGATGACCTATGCCCGGTCTGCAAGTCAGGGGCAGAGACCACATTACATGCACTTCGGGACTGTAACAGAGTACGGGGTATCTGGGTACACTTGCTCCGAATGAAGAGAATCAGGATACTTGACTTCTTCACGGCTGACCTCTACGCGTGGTTGAGCCGTAATGTAAGTTGGAGTAACCCCTGGTCCTCCTTGTTTATTACTGCCCTTCATTATATATGGCTTTGGAGGAATAATACAATCTGGAACAATGGAGATAAAGTCCCACCAAACCCAAGCACATTCATCTCCGATAGGGTCCAGGAGATAGCAACAGCGGATGAAGCAGCCGCATCCACACAAAGAAAACCTCAACGACAGGAGGCCTTAATCAGATGGGAGCTATCGAGTGAGTCTTGGCTGAAACTTAATACGGATGGTGCAAGGAGGAACTCAACAAACAGAGCTGCAGCGGGAGGAGTGATTAGAGATAGTGTTGGGCAGTGGATAGGAGGCTTTACGGCTGATTTAGGTTCTTGTACAAGCGTTGATGCTGAGTTATGGGCAGTTATAAAAGGTCTTGAGTTAGCTTGGAGTATGGGCATTAAGCAGCTTCTCTTGGAAGTAGACTCGAGAATAGTCGTAGACTTAATTCTTCGTAAGGACCAGTCACCGTCTACTTTGCCAACCCTAGTCATGGACATCCAAGGATTGCTGCGAAGACAATGGACGGTTAAAGTCAGACACGTATACCGCGAAGGCAATAGAAGCGCGGACTGGATGGCGAACTTTGCATTCACCCTCCCGGCTGGCACACATCACTTTATGCACCCACCGATTGGCCTAGGATCCATCCTTACAAGTGATATTAGTGGCTGTTCACTCCCTCGCGATGTAATAGTTGACGGTGCAGGGTCAGGTTTTGCGATATACCAAACGTCAAGGGAAGAACTTTCTTCCCGGGGTACTCTTTCCCTCCCACACATTTTTTTTCCACCGGGTTTAGTGTGGGAGGGGTTTGACGAGGCCGGCGGTCGCAACCTCACAAGAGGCCGAGAGGGGACCCTGCACTAAGTAGGTTGTTATGGGCCATTACATATATATAACACGGGGCTAGCCCCTCCATTTCCAAAAAATAAAATCAGGCTGGTCTAAGTTCAGCAACTAAAATAAATATATTTTTGAGTTCTCGATTATGATAATATAGCCAAAACGAACAATTATATTACTGAATAAAGTGGTTCTGTTGTAGTATCAATACTACTAAAAATTACTTACTCTAAACAATTATATGACTGTCTTTGTTTCGTATCTTTTTTTTATTCTGTTTACGTATTGTGTTGCTATGCCCTATAATTTCAACTGGGATGTGGGGTTTGAACTTGGAATCATGTGACAATCTATAGAACTGCATTAAATGAGAAGAATTCAATAACATTGTACCAAACTAAAGTAATTGTTATTGACTTTGATAAAAAAAAAAAAGTAATTGTTATTGAGGCCAAGTTCATGTTCGGATGTTCCCACTCAAAGTAAGACCTACTTTTTTGGGTAAGTAAATTATAACCCTTTTTTCACTTTGAAATAAATTGATTGGCCCTATTCTATGATCATTATATTCATTATATCTACTACCATGTTTAGGAAGCAAGTGCTTTTTTTCTACCATTCACACTCGAGGGTAATCAAAATATGTCATTGCAAGAGTCTGAACATAAAACTTTCCAAAGGGAAATTCATTACTAAAATAGGACAAATGCGAGATAGATGATCCTCGATGTATACTTGTTCAAAGTTATAAAGATTTTGGCAGCATGTTTTGAATTAAACTTTAGTCATTGTATTATCATGTCATTATGTTTAGATTATTACGTCTTCCATGCTTGTACAGTAAAGTTATATACAAGTATTGAACTAATGTAATGTGATCAGAAATTGTTAGTGGTGCGTACTGGTAAAAGCCCATAAGACGAAGTCGCGGAATTCACACACTTGTTGTGGACGGGCCTAAAATTTGCGAGGGAAAGATGTCTCAAAACTTTTTCAACTTCTTATTGCCAGAGCATATTGAAGAGTGATTTTTTAATAACATAAGATTTGAAGATAAACTCAATCTCTTATAATTTGATCTACTCTATTCCACAAAATAACTTGATTTTGAATGGACGAATTTCTGCATGAAGTAGATAAAAGGTACGAGAGCTTGAATTATTGGTTGTATAGCTCCAGCAATTATGAGAATTCAGGTATCCAATGCAATAGCCAATTGCATGGACCCCCAAAACGAAAAAAAAGAATGGAATTTCGTCCATCCAACATTTACCAATTTCAATAAATTAAAAGCTGCAACAATTACTACTGTGTTTCTGAAAGGATGTAATAATTATTACTTGCATAAATATTTTTCAGTCTGACATTTGAGAAACCTCAAGTTAGTGCGTCACTGGGAAAGCCAAAAAGGCCTCCTAGACTTCTGTAGTGGACCCAAAGGATGAGGGGTCCACAATGCATTATCCCTTGGATGGGACCCACACCAAGTCATTGCTGGCGTCACCCAGTTATGGAAAACCATAATAGTTGCTTTTTAGATGAATCTGCCTATTTGTGGTTTGATTAAAAAGCTAACACAGGGCCTACATTCCATACCGGAAAATATAAATAAAAAGAGAAACCCATTTGTAATAAAATCTGGAAAAGTAACTATTCAGGAGATAGCCCAAGTTGAGGGTGATTGATTTTTTTAATTAATACTATAAATCTGAGATTAAAATTAGTCACAAATTAAAAAGAATTAGCTATGTATACGAAGTCCACCATCTTATGTTCATTCTTTCAATTTTATAAAAAAAGTCCATATTCAACCGAGAAAAGCCAGCATTCTTGGGAATATTAATGGGACAATCTAAACTTGCAACTTCAAATAAAATTTATCTAAGAAATAATAGTCCTGTAAAA
>SOPF01023385.1:0-11665 GCA_012979155.1 Hypericum perforatum
GACTCAATAAATGAGCCTTCCAATGGAGGGCAAGAGTTAAACCAGACATAATGGATCCCGTGAATCGCAATGAACTGCTGCTTATATATTTTTTCTGTCACTTACCTTTGGCCCACCCATTCCAATCCCTGGAAGTCACCAAAATTACCAGCACAAAGGCAATTCCAAGCTCAGCAAGTAATATGGCCATGAACTTGCCAGCTTTTCTGTCAATGCTTATGCTGTTGGGAAGCCTGGCAAGCGGCAAGTGCGAGCCGATGACGATTTCCGCGTCTCCGGCAGTTCTCCCATACATGTCTGCACCGAACATGTTGCCGTTCTTCCCGTCTCCATCGGACGAGCGGCCGCTCATCTTGGCTGTGCCTCCAGAAGCGGAAGAACCCGCGCCGCGGCCCACATCTGGTGAGTTTGATATGGAGAATTACTTCAGCTTCTGCAACCGTGACAATGCTCCTCAATGAACAAGTTGCCGGCTTGTTTGCTGTTGGAGTCCTTCTGTACTTTTTTGTCGTGTGATATTATACAATCTAGTTGGAATATTTTGTTATCTTTATCTTCACTACACTGTTATGTGCTCCCTGTTTGTTCATTACTACATAATATCTGTCCGAATTTGGATCACCTGCTTTTCGTGTATCTGAGAGAGTCCACTACAAATAGAAGTAGTTATCATTAAAGCAATTTCTTTACCTATCAACAAATATTACTCTCTTTATTTTATTTTGTTCATAATTAGATACATTGGAACCACTATTAAACTACACACATATTAACCATATTCGAATACTAACCATCAATTACGATTTGGCCGTTCAAATTAGTAGCGGCACTTCATTTTGTCTTCATAAATCTATATAATCTCAACGGATTGATTAACGATTACGTATAGATAATTCAATAATAAAACTATACGAATATATTCTGAACAAACAGAAAATTACGTCGGAGTGATGATTGTCGGTGGGTGATACCAACTCAAAGTGGAGGTTAATTTTGAGATCAAAATCATAAAGTAAGCTCATCAAAGTGGAGGTCACAGGACATTAATGCGATTTTCACTATAGCACGAGTACCAAAATGAAATTTCCCCAAAATAAATATAGAACGGGTCGCCGTATAAAAACTTGCCCAATTCCCTCCAAAAGACGGCCATAATTTTTGAATGAAGTTGCCACTAAACGCGCGCCGTTACTGCTCTACGCCGGCGCCGACCTCTAAGGTATGGTTCGACAAGTACTTCAAGAAGGAGAGCGTCCACGCCTGGAACTCCCTTATCGCAGACCTGGCACGCCACGGCGACCCCCTCGAGTCCCTCCGCGCCTTCTCCTCCATGCGCCGCCTCGGCCTCCGCCCCACTCGCAACACCCTCCCCTGCGCCATCAAGTCCTGCGCCGCCCTCTTCGACCTCTCCTCCGGCCACCAGGCCCACCAGCAGGCCGTTGCCTTTGGGCTCCAATCCGATGTCTTTGTCTCCTCCGCGTTGGTCGATATGTACTCCAAGTGCGGCCACCTGGGAGACGCCCGCAACGTGTTCGACGAAATGACTAATAGGAATGTTGTCACCTGGACTGCAATTATCGCTGGCTACATCCAGAATGAGGATCCCTGGGGGGCTTTCTCCATCTTTAAGGAGCTTCTGTTGGAGGAAAGTGGAAAGGAAGGCGGCGAAGACGAGGTCTCTGTGGACTCGGTGGCTGTGGGCTCGGTGCTCATGGCGTGTGCTCGTGTTTCCAGCAGAAGGGCCACACAGGGTGTCCACGGGTACGTGGTGAAGACAGGGTTTGATATGTACGTGGGGGTTGGGAACATCTTGGTGGATGCGTATGCCAAGTGCGGGGAGGTGGACTCATCAAGGAAGGTGTTTGATGGATTGCCTGCGAGAGATGTTGTTTCTTGGAATTCTGTCATCGCTGTGTGTTCCCAGAATGGATTGGCCCATGACGCTTTTGAGGTTTTCCGAGGAATGGTTGAACATGGTGCTGTCAAGTACAATGCTGTGACATTGTCTACAGTTTTATTAGCTTGTTCGCATTCTGGGGCTCTTCGTTTGGGAAAGTCGATACACAATCAGGTATGTTGGTTCACCATAGGGTTCCAGCCTGAGATGTAATGCACTCACTGAGACTTTCCGTGGTCAAGGTGGTATATATTACAAGAAGCTGAAACCATTTTGAGGCCAGCTCAAATGCAGTTTATTGTAGTGATACTTCGCAACATTCTTTAGGTTGTTTTTGCAGTTCTTCGTTTATCATTTTCTCCTGTTTTTGCTGCAGGTAATAAAGATGGCCTTTGACGATGTTGTGGCTTTGGGTACCTCTGTAGTTGATATGTATTGCAAATGTGGGCGACTTGGAGCAGCAAGGAAGGCATTTGATATAATGAACCAAAAGAATGTGAAGTCATGGACAGCAATGATTGCTGGTTATGGGATGAATGGCTATGCTAGAGAAGCTTTGGAGGTTTTCTACGACATGGTGCATTCTGGAGTCAAACCGAATTACATAACGTTTGTCTCAGTTCTGGCTGCTTGTAGTCACGCCGGTCTGGTAAAGGAAGGCTGGTATTGGTTTAATGCAATGAATAGCCGTTTTCAAGTGGAGCCTGGGGTTGAGCATTTTGGATGTATGGTTGATCTGCTTGGGCGGGCTGGACATCTCAGTGAGGCTTATGGCTTGATAAAGAACATGAAAGTCAGGCCTGACTTTGTGCTCTGGGGTTCTCTTCTTGCAGCTTGTAGAATGCACAAGAATGTGGAACTTGCAGAAATTTCTGCTAGGGAATTGTTTGAACTATACCCAACTAACTGCGGATATTATGTTTTACTCTCAAACATATATGCGGATGCTGGACGATGGGCTGATTTTGAGAGGACGAGAGTTCTTATGGAAGACCGCGGGATAGCTAAACCACCAGGGTATAGTCTAGTGGAGCTCAAAGGTAGAGTGCATGTGTTCTTGGTTGGAGATAAAGAGCACCCTCAACATGAAAAATTATACAAGTATTTGGATGAGTTAATACCTAAGCTGCAAGAGGTTGGCTATGCGCCTAACATGGCATCAGTCATGCAGGATGTAGATGAAGAAGAGAAAGAAATGTCTTTGCGAGTTCACAGCGAAAAGTTAGCTGTTGCTTTTGGTATCATGAACTCTGTTCCTCATTCGATGATTCAAGTGACTAAAAATCTTAGGGTTTGCAGTGATTGCCATACTTTTATCAAGCTGGTCTCAAAGTTGGTTGATCGAGAAATAGTGGTGAGAGACTTGAAGCGATTCCACCACTTCAGGGATGGTTTGTGCTCATGCGGAGATTTTTGGTAACACTTGTAGAGATTACTGCAAATGACTTTAAGCTGCTTTCTCAGATGGGAAACTGGGGATATTCACCAAAGAAGAAACCAAGACAAGCAATGGATTTAATTCGCAGGCCTATTTGAAAGACCCTTTGCAGTGGAGACTAATAATGTTCATGGACTTGAGTTTCTAAAAGCATTGTTTGCTTTACCCTTGCAGCTACAGAGATTGAAAAAATTAAAAGAGAGCCCCTTTGTATGACCACAAATTAGCAATTGCTTAGAACTGAAACAAACATGACCAGTTAAACCGTTCAACCTGCCAGCAGCAAAGTACTCCCAGGCTTATTAATAAGGTTGAAAATGGAAGCAGTGGAGACTTGAATCAGACGCAGCGTCCAAAGAACTTGCTTAAAATAGGCCCTCTTGGTTTGAAAATCTGAAGTTGGCCTTGCTTTGCTTTACCGTTTAAGCAAGTAATGCATTTCTGGAGGGCTTTGTTTTCGGCCTTGAGGTGCTCAAGCTGTGATAGCAGCCTATTGATAACCACTTTTTTCTCAACGTTTCTTCTAGCTAGCTCTGCTTGCTTCTGAAGATTCTCCTCCATGAGCTTTGAAACTTGGAGCTCGAGTTCCGACCACGAGTTCTCTCTTGGACTCGTACCTTGTGGGGAATTCTTGGATGTGGCCTGGAGTAAGTCCTGCTCTTTGTTGGAAAAACCTAAACCGTCTAATTCCACTTGAGTTGCTCTCATTTGGTTCTTCATCTTGGATGTCATGCTGCTCTCTGACATCAATCCCGCGACAAGCTTGTCAAAGTGTTCCAACTTGAAATCCGACTCATCACTTTCAATATCACCGTCCGAGCTTCCTTGGTGTTGTTTCTTGTCACTGTTAGTGACGGAAGACGAAGATGTGGACAGTCTGCTGGTTAGCTGGTGCAGCTTCATCTTGGTCTGGTTGTGCTCTTCGGCTAATGAACTGTAACACGTACTGAGATGTTGGAGCAACTGAACCAGTTCCAGCCTCTTTTCAGGGTACGTAACTTCTTGGGTTGAAGAGTTATCGTCCTCTCTTAAAATGGTCATCGTGGCAGCCATCTTCTCGTTGAATTCTGCAGATATACAGAGTCTGTAAGAAAATGACTCAGATAATGGCTGCAGTACAATCGCAATAGCGCTTACGGAAGAATGAAAATCAAGCCCATTTTCTGTTTTAAGAAGAGAAAGCTCCCTGTGCTATTATTATTTTTTAGAATGAACGTAAAGCTTGAGGAGCAGTTGGTAACCTGACAGAGTGGTTTGTAGCCAGTGAGGATCATGGTGGTTATCCGACTGGGTAGAAGAAGCAGTAAAGGAAGAAATCTCCATTGTAACGGATGGAGGTGTGGAGTATTCTGAAAGAGACGAGGTGAATATATTAGCAAAAACAGAGAGGTGGAAGTGAAGGTAAGAATAGAAGAAGCTGCATGTCTAAGCAAGGAACACTTTTGAATATATATTTTGCCTGGCCTGTTAAATGCTGCGGAGGAGAAACGTATCCTAATTATTCTCCCCCGCATTAATAGGGAGGGCGTTAATGGGGGAAATTAGAAAATCATCTAAATTGATGACACTCCATTTGAACGTTATTAGTATTGGTACTTGGTTGGTTTGGGTTGGCCAACTAGTCCTTCCCTCTAGTGTGCAACAGTGTGTGTTTGACGATGGGAAGACAACCAGAAAAGGTTCAATTTCCCAATCAAAGGGGCAAATTAGTTTAAATGTGGCCTTTACTATGTGAATAGGATGAGGCCTGGGCCCTCGTTGTTGGTGTCGATTCTAAATTGAAGAAGCGGCCCAACCCATTTTCCGAAAAAGTCAAAGGTTGTGAATCACCTTCCTCGATTGTGATTTGTGAGTGAGTTGATGCTCCGAAGGAATATTCTTCTCACCACCCGCATCTTAGACCACCCGCAGCGGGGTGGCCTTGCACCTCGGGCGCGCCACGTGGCGGCCCGGGATTGGGCGCGAGGTTTTCCTCGCGGCACCCCCGCGTGTCAGTGGCGCGCGCCTCGCCCCGGGCGACGTGGATCCCTCTGATTGTGACACGTCATTCGGGGTAATATTTAATTTTTTTTTAAATCGTAAAAAATAAAAAAATTCAGAAAAATTCAGAAAAAAATTCTAAAATTTTCTAAAAATTTCTTTTACTTTTTTGACTTTTTTGTGCAATTAAATTTTTTTAAAATTTTTTGATAATTTTATATAAATTTTTGAATCCAAATAATTAGACTTTTTTGATGAAAAAAAATGTAAAAAAATATTTGTACAATTTTGTAATATTATGTTTGATATATATATTTAATGTTTTTCATAATTTTATGAAATTAGTTTAGTACAATAATCTCATTTGTATTGTTTAAATTATGACATTTGTGATAAATTATGTAATTTGATATAACTTATGTATTTTTATGTAATTTGATGTAATTTTTATATTTTTCATGTAAATTTTATGTTATTTGATATAAATTATGTATTTTATGTAATTTTTATGTTATTTGATAACCTAACCCTTAAACCCTAAACTCTTTAAAACCTAACCCTCAAACCCTAAATCCTTTAAAACATAACCCTTATACCCTTGATAACCCTAAACCCTTGTTATGTAATTTGATATAAAGTTTGTATTTTAATATAATTTAATATAAATTATAGAATGTAGTATAATTTTATGTAAATTATAAACTATAAACTCTAACCCTAACCCTAACCCTAATCTTAACCCTAACCTTAAACCCTAACTCATGCACTTATATATTTAAACAATATATTATATTTAATTAAAAAATATATGTGATATATTTTGAATTTTATAAAATTTATATTTCATAAATTTTCGCACTTCGAAATAAACACGAAAAAATACTCGAGTTTGATACAATTAGCTGAATTTTAAAAAAGATGAGCTGAGAAAAAAAATGACGTAGCGCCAAGAGCGCGCACTGTAGTGAGGGCACCACTGTGAACTGAAAACTGAGAGCAAGGGCGCGACTGACGTGGCGCCCAGGGCACGCACTGTAGCGAGGACACCAATGCGGATAGTCTTAAGGCTGTGATCTACATAAGCATTTTTAACCCACATCGACCATGTTTAATTTGGTACTTATTTTAAAATTTGTTGGGCGAATTTTGAATTCATCTATTTAATAGATCCATAAATAATAATTATAATAAAATGTGATTTGAATGATTAAGAAAACTAAATATAGTAAATTCTTTTTAAAACGATATATTTGAGATCGAAAAATTATCATTTTAGAAGGAATATCAGATAGGAGAAAGTTATATTTTCTACCCTAAAAAAATTATTTTATCTCCATTCAAGCAATTAGGTGAGCAAGAGATCTACTAGACTACAACCGAATAAGATATTATTGATGTAATTTGAATTAATCAAGTAAAAGTACAAATGAGATGAATGTTGGTGATAGTTACAAAATATATAAAATCTTGATTTATGTAGTTATTGAAATAGTACACTCAGTTAAAACAAAATCATAAAGACCATTTGAATCAAAAAATAAAGATGATTCAAAGTTATCAAACAAGCAAATCAATTACAAATTAACATTACACAAAAAAAAATTACAAATTAACAAATTGAAATATTTTTTTAAATGCACAAAGTATATGAAAATATATGTATATATTCAAAATATTACTTTATGTAAAAACTAATATCATAATCTTACATTAATATTTTTGAAAGAGTATCAATTATCGCGATAGAGGAATTATTATATTTTTATAACTAGTCTTGACTCAAAATTGAGATTTTTTATTAATTTAGAAAAATTATTAATTTTAGGGAATATCACTTTACAAAGATTTTACTTTAATGCATTTATTTTTTATTTCTACCTTTTAATATTAAAAGGAAAATTCCATTACTTTTGCTTACACCAGCATGATATACCGTGCATTTTTTAAACATCTATATATTTATAAACAACAAAATTAATTGAATTAGTTGGGCACTAAACAATGGCAGGTTGAAGTGAATAAGGTAGAAAGAGAAGGGCAGATGCGGAATGTCTCGTAGCAATGATGCGGGAGGCCGGGATTTGGCTCACCACCTTCCTTCCGCGTTCCATTAAACCGGGAAGCATCTAATTGAAATTAGTCAAGGGCTCTTACACCACATGATACTTTTTCGCTGGTATGATTCCTACTAGCAAAGTTACAAATTGCTTTCCATTTTATATTTTTATTTTGTAAAAAATATTTAAAATATAATTATTCACCAATTCAGTTAAGAAAAAATTCATTTTTTTTAAGGAGGAATTCGATTTTAGTTAGCCAGGAGAAAACAAACATGCACACCGAAATAATCGATTATAATTACTTAGAGAGAGAGAGAGCAATAAATTAAAAACCGTTGGCCTCATTTGAAAAGCTTCTTCTGAGCGAATACACCTTTTGACTCTGTCGCATCTTCCTCCGTCTTTGAAGAGAAGAGAGCTTCCCTCGGTCTCGGAGAAATGGCGGCGGAGTCACCCAAACAAACCCTAATTCCGACCTTCCTCTACGCCAACTCCGCCACCTCCTTCTCCAAGCTCCTCCACACGCGCCCCACTCCCTCCCTCTCCCCTTCCCCCTCCCGCGCCGGATTCATGATTCCGTCTCCAAGCGAGCCCTCCTCCGGGAAGATCGCCATGTACTCTCCGGCCTTCTACGCCGCCTGTACCGCCGGCGGCATCCTCAGCTGCGGCCTCACTCATATGACCGTCACCCCTCTCGATCTCGTCAAGTGTAATATGCAGGTCCCCTCCCTCTTCCTCCCTCCTTTGACTTTCCGTTGACTAGATCCCCCAGATCTACTCACTTTTTAATTATCTCTTTGCAGATTGATCCGGCCAAGTACAAGAGCATATCGTCCGGGTTCGGGGTGCTTCTCAAGGAACAGGGAGCGAGGGGCTTCTTCAGGGGGTGGGTGCCTACCCTCCTCGGCTACAGCGCGCAGGGGGCGTGCAAGTTCGGCTTCTACGAGTTCTTCAAGAAGTATTACTCTGACCTTGCCGGGCCCGAGTTTGCTGCCAAGTACAAGACCTTGATTTACTTAGCTGGCTCTGCTTCCGCTGAGGTGATCGCTGATATTGCGCTTTGCCCGTTTGAGGCTGTCAAGGTCAGGGTTCAGACCCAGCCTGGTTTCGCCAGAGGCTTGGCCGATGGGATGCCCAAGTTTGTCAGATCTGAAGGTTATTCTGGGTATGTTCTTGCCCTTGTATCTTCTGTTGCTTGTTGTTTGAGCGATTCTCTTGCAGGCTGTGTTGGGGAGATAACCGCTTCTGTTTTTTATTCAGGCTGTACAAAGGTCTTGTTCCTCTTTGGGGTCGTCAAATTCCATGTAAGTTTCTCACCCTACTCGACTGATCTGATTCGGTACATGTCGAATCTAGATTTTGCATTCAGTTGCCAAATTTAGTGTCTTGTGCTGCTTTCTGTCATCTTTTTTCCGTCTGCTCTCTGGTATACTAGAGCGGATCGTTGTCAGTCCTTATTTAGGGGGTGTCTCAATTGTGTCTTTTCTATTTGTAAGCTTCAAACTCAAGATCTCTTTGAGGGAATCCAAGTCGTTAACCACTTGGACCAACTCATATCATTGCATACTATTTCTATCCAGTAGTTGAGCTATTTCCTTGCTGTCTCTTTCCTCTAGGTTGAATTTCTTCTCCCGGATAATCAACTTTGATTATTCACCTAACTGATAGTAGCTGAATGACTTGGATATGCATTTGTTCATAAGCATAATGATATTATCTGTCATGCTTTTATGCTCACTAGAGAAACTCTGGCCTTCCCTTGTCTGCAATTTAAGATTTCACTTCTAATGGACATAGCTTTTAACGTCGGTTCGGCCACATTACTGTCCCTGCGCTATTCTTTCCCTTTGTTTTCTGGTTTACTGATGATGCTTTTGTATCACATAGATACCATGATGAAGTTTGCCTCTTTTGAGACCATTGTGGAGCTGATTTACAAGCATGCTATTCCCAAGCCAAAGAGCGAATGCAGCAAGTCCCTTCAGCTTGGTGTCAGTTTTGCTGGTGGCTATGTTGCTGGTGTCTTCTGTGCTATTGTGTCCCACCCGGCAGATAATCTTGTCTCCTTCCTCAACAATGCTAAGGGTGCTACCGTGGGTGATGTGAGTGTCCGCTTGATTCTTCGAGTGTTCCTGATGAATTAGTTTTCTCATCTGTTTTTTGTAATTTGCACCGTAGGGGGATCTCTGACAAATCCCAACTCTGTCTGTTGCAGGCTGTTAAGAAGATGGGTTTAATGGGTCTCTTCACCCGTGGTCTTCCCCTGCGTATAGTCATGATCGGTACTCTGACCGGAGCACAGTGGGGTATCTACGATGCATTCAAAGTTTTTGTTGGACTGTAAGTACTTTGTATCATTGTTTAGCTAAGCATATGAATTGATATGTATATTTATGGCTGGTTGCTCTAACTGCTCTTGATTTCAATTGTAGGCCAACCACTGGTGGCGTTACTCCTGCACCTGCTGCCTTGGAGGCTGCCAAGGCGTAAAGCTCTCGAGTGATCCAAGGGATTTCTGTAGTGTCGGTCGCTCTTTCAAACTGAAGAAACTTGTAGGTGGACAATAAGCAAAGGATTGAAGCTTAATTAGTCACGCCAAGTGGAGATTTATTCTTTCATATCCATAACTTGTGTCAATTTTTGGCATGTTAACCGAGCTGAGGATGGTTTTGTATTCATCCTTCGGAGTCTGATTTCGGTGGTAGGACACCTCTGAAAATAATGGGCAGATTGGGGCGGGTGTTAATTTTGTTTCTATCCAAATATCGAGAGAGATTCTTTCGTTTTATACTAAGAAAATACATGTGTTGTTGTTTGCCCTTTTGGATGATGATGATGATGATGAAGAGGTCCTCCTTTTGTTTTCCGTGACTGGGGTTGGTACCGTACGTAGTAGAGGTTACTGGTATCTTTATATGAATTTTGATTTGAAGTATTTAGGGTAAGTTTTCTCTGCCGTTGAATTTTATGCGGTGGAAGAGGGCTCTTATGGAGAAAGTGGCGCGAAGCCTATATTGACAATTAAGTTATATCAAAGACAAAGAAAATACAAGCAAAAGCAATCCGAACAAGACTGAGTGGAAGAGGGCTCTTAGAAGCATTGACGCTTGTCACCAATTCAATTGTGTGGGTTGAATAGCTTTCGGCGTCCGTAGTCTTTTGAGTTTTTCTTAAAAGAAATTTGTTCTTGTAACCTTCCATTAATAGTATATATTAAGTATAATTTAGGGAAAAGTAACAACAATTATAATGTTAGTACTATCGCATGACCCACTATTATACCATCAAGCTGTAGAAGAAATAACTTATAAAAAAGTTGTATAATTATAACATAGCTTTAGACATGTACCTAAATAATATACAACTTTTGTTTGTACATAGATATGTAATAGGAAGAAAATAGAAGCTTAATAATAATGTAACCAGCGTACCCTCATCTTTTGCCTCTGATGGACCTCATCTATAAATAAATAAATAAATAAATAAAATATATATCTATATATTAATGCCTGGTTTGATTGATCAAGTTTACTTAAAATAAATGATAGATATAGATGGTTGGTTAGTTGCAATGTGATTTATTGAAAGTTTGGATAATGTGCTTGTGTCGCTCTTCAAATTTGGATAATTTGACCAAAATAATTTGCAAAACTCAGAAGGTACCGATATGCAAAACAGCGGTACCATTTTGTAGCAAAATGAAGCTTTTCAAATGACAAAATAGGAAGAAGAACCAACCCTCGCCCGCCTGAAAAGCGGAAACTGGTCGTCGGCAATCGCGCCCAAAACTCCAAAACCCTAAAAATCAGTCTTTCCATTGTTTTCCCAAATCATTCAGGTTCCTTCAACAAGGGAGAAAAGAGGAAGATACCTAATGGGGTCTAACCAAATGGGAGAGATCCAGTACGAAGAGGAGCCCACATTCCCCGCCAAGCGCAAGCTCCACTCTCAAGAAGGCGATAAAAAAGAAGAAGGCGCTGAGGCGGGAGACTGTGTTCCGACCAAGAAAGCCCTAAAGGTCCAATCTTTTGCTACTAAAGATTCTCGAACGCCGCAGCCAGCCCCGGGACTCGATAAAGGCAAGGGCTTGGCTGAGCTTGAAGGTGAGGAGGACGAGGAGGAGGAGGACGACGGAGATTATCGGGAGGAGGAGGATGAGGTAGAACGTGGGCCGGTGGATAGGAAGGGGAAGGGGGTACTTGTGGTGGAGGATCGTGACAGTGATGATGATGATGATGATGATGATGATGATGATGATGATGATGATGATGATGATGATGATGATGATGA
>SOPF01023385.1:11675-39358 GCA_012979155.1 Hypericum perforatum
GATGATGATGATGATGATGATGATGATGATGATGATGATGATGATGACGACTCTAGCGAGGAGGACGATGGGAGCGAATTGGAAGGCGAGGATGGTGACAGTGAGGCGGACGAAGAAGATCCTCTGGCGGAGGTTGATTTGGATAACATTCTCCCTTCCAGGACTCGCAGGGGATCCTCGCGGGGAGGGGTCTCCATTGGCCGCAATGGACGTGGCGAGGATGGTGATAGTGGCGTATGATTCTTTGTGCAAAGAGGTTAGTTTCTGAGGCCAAGGCTGAGGCCAAGACTTGTTTATGGTTGGTTTAGGATCTTTTGTTGAAACTTTTAGACCTTGTGAACGCAATTGTTTTGTTAGAACTGGTAGTTGTTGTGTTGTGTTACTTTTCTGAGGATGATGTGTAGAATGTAGATCTTTGGAGTTTGAGTCGGAAGGCTAAGTTCTTCTGCTTCATGGTGTTCACTCCGGAATGATTTCGGAATTCGTGTATGCTGTGTTCATCGTGATCAAGTAGGTTGGTTGTGAATTTAATGTGGTAGGGGATTGGTTCCGGACGCGGAATTGGTGGTGAGGAAGTTTGAACTTATATGTCAAAAGTTATTAGGATAACTTGGAGATGGAGTTTGAAGCTCAGGCGAGATCAACTCTCTGAATTTAACAATATCTCAGGATATATTCTTTGTCAATTTCCGTATTGCTTTTTTAATTATAGCAGAATGTACCTGCTGGGGCAAATTGTTGTCCTAGATCTCTATTTCTTCAGACTAAGCATCTCTTCTTTGAATGTGCTGATCTCTCCAGTTGAATTTGCTTCGTTGTTATGTGATACCTGGCTTTGCAAGGCCTTAAAATATGATGCCTCAAATGTTTGTTTAGTTGATTTCTGTTTATTTGTCTGCACTGCTAACCTCATCAAGTTACAAGGGACCTCTATTAACTTCCTCTCATTAATTAAGATCCAATAAATAGAATAAGAGGGCTTTATATTCATTTACTTCTGCCTAATGTATCACCTAGGACATCCCCCATGTCTGGTTCGCTCTTCCTCCTTTATTATTTTAAGGTTGCAGTCAGACCTCATCTCCCCAGTAAATGTCCCCATGAAACACTCTTTCTGTACCTGACTTCCCGGCTATTCGAGAGCTTGCTGAAGAGTGCTGTTGTTGCTTGCTCTCTTACATATCTGCTCTCGATTTGTGTGATTCTAATAAAAGAGTCGTGGTTACAAGCAAAGTGGGGCTTGAAGGTCTTTTACCAATTAATCTCTGTGAGATTCTTCTATGTGCTTCGTTTCCTGTATGAATGATTAAAGGATATTTTTGTGTCTGTTTTATATTTGTGTTTCCTCGCTATGTCGTTAATCTATAAGCATAAGAGCCACAATGCGACAAATTTTGGCAATTTCTTAGTATGAGTAATTGGATTAGAATTGATTATGGTGTCCTTGAGACGTGGTTAGAAACTTAGAATTGGCTATGGTGTCCTTGAGATTGTTTTCTCCGTATAACTTTTTTGTTTGTTGTCCTTGAACAGGGTAGTCAAGAATTAGCTGAAGGTTAGGCAGGCTACAGTTTACTACTATGCTTCTCATTATCCAACCAATGCCACCCAGTGCAGCTCGGCGGGCGAGGGATCTGCTCTATTGAGATTTCGAAGCTGGATCCTCCGAAGGGCTGGAATTTTCAAACATGATATCAACTTTCTGCAAACATTGTTGTGTACAAACTTGAGAGCGTTCTAAATCCTTGACTTGTATAAACTGATCACGTTGTCAATGTCTTGAACATTAATTACCCTTTTGCGCTTTGTTAATACATTGAGTTGTTTTTCCACATTGTACTGTGCCTGAAGCCCACTCTCTTAGCGAAAGGTCGGAACACTAGGGAGGGGTTAATGCTGTAAATCCGGGGCCCATTTTCTACATTAATCTTTGTAACATCCGTTTTATTTTTGCAAGCAAACATATATTGCATTTCCTCCGATATCGTCGTAAATATAAAATAGAGCATCAAAGTAGAATAAGACTCGTGTTTGAATCTGAGCTATGCTCCAGGGATCCATGGAAGTGAGCTTATAAAGCTCATCCGTTCCTGCCGAAAGCTTCAGTAATTGTGTGTATGTCATGTTAGATTTTGTTCCAACTTCCACAATCCTTTAAAATTTGCGGCCTCAACCTCTAAAAAATCTGCAGGAACCGAGGATTTTCCCATCTGATCCTTTTGTTGGGAATGCCGCTGTCACTGAAGAAGAGCTAGTTGCGATCTCGAGCGGTTGCCCAACTGAACTCGATTCTGTACTTCTGTTAGCAAATGAGTAAAATTGCCCTCATAACCTCGGCAAAGAACTGCCCCAACTTTGTACACTTCAGGCTGGTTGCTCTTGACCTAGCAAAGTCAGATGCAGTGACCAATCAAACACTGGATGAAGGCTTTAGGCAATCGTCCAATCTTGCAAAGGCCTCAAGAGGCTATCGATATCTGGCCTTCTCACCAACAAAGGGCAGGGCCGAGGAACTCCCTTTGTATAGACATAGTAGGTAGGAGGCCGATCACCATGGTGACCTTATAAGAACCCTTTGGCCTTGTCGATGGTTTCTTTGTTATCAAGTAGCAAGGCTGAACTGTCTTGTGAAATTTTTAGCCTCATGGTGTAATGCTACTTTTTTCAATTTATAAGATATTTGCTCTCCAGTTATTATCGTCATCCTACAATGGCTGGGCAGCTGCAATAAGAACATGGTGTATTCAGCAGGCGCCAGTCTCCGAGGTTGTCTTCTCGGTTGTGCATTTTGTCTGGTTTCCCCACAATGCCTCGATGTTCTTGACCTTCTATCGTTGGTTGAAAGAGCCGGAAGTTCTCCATCTACAAGTGATGATGGGAGACTGACTATTGCCATAGATGGCATCGTGGTCCGGGAGCCTGATTAATACACGGTGGATGACTCGAGAGGCCCTAGAATGATCGGACATTGGCTGTCATGTTCAATCACGGTAATCTTACGAACTTCTCTGATGTAAAAACAGTGTTGATATGTTATGCAGCCATGCAATGTTGTGCCCACTGTGCGGGACTTAGTCCAAAAAGTTCTTATTAACATGCATTATTGATCTTATGGAAGAGGCAAAATCACATTGTCAAGATGAATACTAATACGAAGCACCATACAGTAATTACATAACCTTTTCTTTTTCTGAGGAGATATTACAGGACTTTGACACAATCTTGTAATTAAGGAACAAAGAAGAAACACCAGGGAACCATCTTGGACATTCAAGGTCAAGGCAGCCTAAGAGCATCTCTTCATTTAGAAGAAGCAGCACTCTTCCAGGACACAACAGCAACAGAGCATCGCCAAGCTGCAATGTGCCAGATTATGAGCAGGTTATCATCACATGTACAGAGGAAAAAGGAAACGCTTAAATTGCTTGATGCACAGATCGAGGAGCCAGAATTAAAGGGACCAGCAAAATCAATCAACTAAACTCATAGCCATATCACTATTCCAAAGGTCATAACTATGATGCATCAGTCAAGTAAAGTCAAAGCATTCATATCAGTTGTTGATATCATCTGATCAAAAGAATCTTTCCCCCCAAAAAAGCAAAACCACAATAGAAACCCAAAATCTAACCAAGAGGGCCCCCCCAAGTAGAAGTCAAGCACTATTCTATCCAGCGTCCATAAGGAAAACACGTAACAATGGTGTAAGTTATGAGACAAATTGTTCTAGCTTCTTGTCACCTAACAATGATCATCCCTAGTCCAAATTTTGATTAATTGGCTTATCCGGGATACAGATAATTCAGGGCAAAAACAGGGGAAAATTAAGTAAAGATCCGATCTTTGACTCCTCCGAAATGTCACAAGGACAAAAGTTGAGGTCTTTACAAGATTGGACTTGCAATGTAAGAAAAACGAGCCTCTGTAGGTAAAAGTTATGGGCTTTGGAATTAGACTAGTTGTAGTCGAGAACCATGATTCGAACTTTAGAATTCGAGCAAAACAGTTACTTATACAATACAAAAAGATACGGAAGTTGGAGGAAGAGGAGGATATGATCATTATTACCATCCTTGTAAGAAGGAGATGCAGCCGCCGGAGTTGTCCTGGTAATGGTGGTGATCGTAGTGATATGCATGCGCCGGCGCCGGAGGAGGAGGGTAAACCTGCTGCCCGAAATACCCCTGGTAACCCTCGTACTGATGATACCGCGGCCCCGGCGGTGGCGGCGGGCTATTGTACGGATACCCAGATGGCGGTTGTGGTTGCGGCGGAGGGTACGAGTACCCCTCGGTGGCGGGCGGCGCCGAAGGAGCGTATCCGGGTGACGGTGGATACGGCCTCCCGTGCCCTGTTGGGATTACGTAACGGGGAAGCAAGCAAATTCAATGACAAATACGAACGGAAATTGGAGAGAGAAAATACAAAAATAACAATAAAATCAAAGGGAAGCGAAGCGAATCGATCCGAAGATTGACGGACGGTTACCTGGAGGAGGAGGAGGAGGGTAGTGTTCGTGGGAGATATGCTGGTAGTTCATCCTTTTCTTTTGTTTAATATTTTTAGGGGAGCTAATTTTAAAAGGGATAAAAGTGATTCTTATTAAGAGGTTTTGTTTGTATAGTGCAGGTGGTCTCATCTCCAATTTTTTTTATCATTTATAAATACATCTTATTTTTATCTTCCTAAATTATCTGTTGCGTCTTCTTATTAATTGTTACGCTGAATATTAGATTAATTTTGGCCTTTAATTTGAGTAATAACTGGAACATAACTTTGTTTATGAATGGCAGGATATGAGATGCCAGTTGAATCCAGGTTGGACTTTCTTCTGATTGTTACCAGAAAGTTCTACTCTTTTTTCTTTTCTATTCTTTCCTTCCACTATCATATATGCTTCAAGAATTTACTTTCTTTTCTTATTCTTTTACCTTGTCAGGCTTTTGTATCACAACTTCCGAGTAACTCAAAAGTCACTTTTTTGTGGCTAAATTGGCACAATGTTGATATATAGGGAAATTAATTGATTCAGTAATAACCATTGAATCAAGTCGGACAAGATAGTTCCCCGAAAAATTTTGACGACCTGTCCTAATTTCGGTGGGATAAAATGGTTTGTCCAAAAAATCAAGTCGGACAAGATAGTTCCCCGAAAATTTTACTATTTTTTTTTTATCTTCAATTCGAGATTACTCGTTTGTATTTACTTTATGCAATATATTTTATAAAAATTGGTATGTTTATATGTTATTATTAGTTTATTACATAAATTATTTACTTACATTTTTATATATATTTCAAAAAATTACAAAAAATAGAGAAGAAAATCTGGTCCAACTAATGATTGAACCGGTCAAACTGGTAGAACCAAAAATTAGACCCAATTCTGGGTCGAAATTCTGATCGTTTGTGAGAATAATAGTAATAACTAGGGTAAATTACATCTGGCCCCCTGTAGTTTGGCATATTTAAGGCTCGCACCCCCATTTTTTGCAAACCAATTAAAAAACCCCTACTGTGCAAACTAATTGTACAATTTCCCCCCTCATGCCAGAATCAGCATTTTTTCCGGCGAGAAGGCACGGGAAAAGACAATTATACCCTTACACTAAAAAAAACTCTATCAAAGGTTATCCTTACACTAATACCCTTATCTGTTAAAACCAACAAGAGAGCAAAACAACGTCGCGGTGGTGTATTCGTTTTAATTCGGTGGACGTTTTCTAAAAAAAATAAAAAATTGAAGTCCACACTGGGACTTGAATCATCGCGGGGGAATGGACAGTAAAGAGGCGGGGACAACCATCTCGGACCTCCCCGACGACCTGATCGCGCGCATCCTATCCTTCCTCCCAGCCCTAGCCGCCGTCTTCACCTTCCAGTGCTTCCGCCACCTGTGGACCCTATCTCCCTCCGCAACCTTCGACTTCTCCCTCTTCCCGGCCTATAGCTCCCCTTTGACCACCCTCCACTTCTTCTCCCTCTTCGTCGATCGCTTCCTCCTCCTTCGCAGCCGTTCCTCCCTGCTCGACTCGCTCCGCTTCCCCTACGGCGACGACTCCTCCCTCGACGCCTGGATCCTCCATGCCCTCAGTTCTCACGCCCGCCACGTCACGGTGGGGTTTTTGAACTAGCGACACGTGGCACACCAAGACTTACCATACGATTTCCCGCTCTTCGAGGAGCTGCATTAGAGTCCCTATCGCTCCAGTATTGTGGGCATCTCCCTGGCCCAGCTTGGGTTCTCGGTGGTCACGGTGGACGCCGACGTGGGACTCCGGAACCTGGACCTCCTCTTGGGGCTGGAGAATCACGTCAACTACACCCTCCCACGTGCCCTTTGGTAGTGGAAGCGGAGGCTCCCGTCGCCGGCACGTCATTGGCTTCAGTTTCAATTTAATTTTCACAAGCGACTGTGTTAGATTGGATTAAAAGGGTATTGGATTGGGTTAGGATTGGCTGCTTTGATTTGGGTTTAGGGTTGTTGAATTGGATTGGGGTTGTTGATTTTATGGTTTTTATTTTGGTAAATATAGTGTTCAAGGAATTTTGGTTGTTGAAGTTGGTTGTTGAAGAAGAAGAAGGAGGAGGAGGAGGAGGAGGAGGAGGCGGAGGTCTGGTTTAGTTTTTTTTGTTTGATTTTGTTTTTTTTTGTTTTTTAGTATAGGGGCATTTTAGTCTTTTCCCGTGCCTTATCGCCGGAAAAAATGCCGATTCCGGCGAGAGGGGGAAAATTGTACAATTAGTTTGCACAGTAGAGGTTTTTTAATCAGTTTGTAAAAGACGGGGGGGCGAGCCTTAAATATGCCAAACTACAGGGGGCCAGATGTAATTTACCATAATAACTATATAAAGTTAATCCTGTAAAGGTATTAGAGTTGAAAGAAATGGGCAACATTATGGGCCCTGTACAGGCCCCCACATTGGGCCTCATGTAACCCAGATCCGCCTCATTGGATGAGCCTGAGTTGAGCCCATTTAGAAAAGGTCGGTATTCCCACGGCAAAACTTTCTAGTATTGCAGTTTTAATACGTGTCACAACTCTCTATTTGATAATGTCGGCAGAGATTGGTGTCCAGATGGAGTAGAGTTGGAGTAGAGAAGGGACGCGGCTAAGAAAAGAATAACCCAACAGAGCACGAAACGAGGCCAAGTGTCTCATTACATGCTGCTGATCAATTACGTGTCTGTCCCTTAGTTGGCTTCTGTTGGTCAACCTTCCCCTCTCTTCCATTCCACCCGGCCCCACCTATTATTACATTTCCTTAACATATGTTCTCCGCTCCGCTACAGTACGCGGATAAAATATCTATATATAAGACAAAGACACAACAAAAGTAGATTAGCAATAATTTGCTTTAATTAGATAGCTTTAATCCGAATTCCAAAAAACCCAAAAGATGAAAGGCACCCAACCTCAAGATGATCCGACCAAGACGACCGTTTATCCACCAGTAGACGACCCAACCAGTCCCAATCCACACCCATCTCAACCCATGAACAAAGGAGAGGCTTCAAGTGAGCAGCAGGAGGAGAGGAATGACAAGTGGGGGACTCATGTGATGGGGGCTCCCGCAGCTCCAACCAGCCATCCGGACAATAAGAAGGCGGCCGCCTTTTGGGGCTCTGCACCTCCTTCTTCTTCTCCGACCAATGGTGGGGAGGATGATGATCATCATCACTATCCGGGGCACCCTTACGTCCACTACAGCCCCGTGGAGAAACACAGCAGCCCTATGGAGTCTATATTGGACGTGTTCAATTCCTGGAACAAGAAGGCCGAGACTATCGCTAACAACATCTGGAACAACTGTAACTACCTACTAACCTACCTGCCTTCTTCTTACCAACCTACTTGAACCAAGTCTTGAGCTTGTCTTATAGTAGTTACTAACCTGCTTGTTTGTTTGATGATAGTGAAGACGAATTCGTCGGTGTCCGAAGCGGCATGGGGGAAGATGAACTTGACAGCGAAGGCGATAACGGGAGGCGGGTTCGAGTCTCTGTACAAGCAGACGTTTGCAACTCTCCCCAACGAGAAGCTGAAGAAGACATTCGCATGTTACTTGTCCACAACATCTGGCCCTGTGGCTGGAACCCTTTATCTCTCCGATGTTCATGTTGCTTTCTGTAGCGATCGTCCCCTCTCCTTCACCGCTCCTTCCGGTCAGCCGGCCTGGATCTACTACAAAGTAAGTCAACCCCAAGTCTCTTCATTCGTTGGATGAGGCATTTGTTGTTGTTGTTGTTGTTGTACTAATGTAAGGAGCTTCGTTGATTGAACAGGTGATGATACCGTTGGCCAAGATCGGCACAGTCAATCCGGTGGTGATGAGGGAGAACCCATCAGAGAAGTACATCCAGATAGTGACGGTTGATGGGCATGATTTCTGGTTCATGGGTTTTGTTAACTACGAGAAGGCGTCTCACCACCTCACCGCTAGCATTCCCAACAATGCCTCAACCTGAGGCATTGCAATACCACCAGCCACGACCAAGCGAGATTTGCGTTCTTTGAGTGCTTCCAGTTGCAGTATTAAGTATTTGTTTTGCTCGTCAGGCTTCTCTACATCCTAGTTTCTACCTAGTGCAGATAATATAGTGTTTCCAGTTATTGAATGATTTTAAGGTTTTTTTTGTGTGTGTGGAAAGAATGATTTTAGGTTAGGCTGTTGTGAATGTGTTTTGTCTTCCAGATAATGAAATTGCTATCGTTGTCCATGCCATTCTTATGGTGATACAAAGCAGAAGTAGCTTCGATCGCGCTTCTTTTCGGCTAAGTTCAACATAGGTTTCTAATAAGCAATAGCGGTCAATGCCAAAGAGGCCATATTTGGTTCAATCCAGATTTGAAACACTTGTCTGACCGAGTTCTAATTCAGCCCTTGCCGGTTGAACTACAACACTAATTAAAAACAGAAATTCATACATCGATAACTGATTTACGTGTTTGGTTAAATATGTAAACCATTGTCACTAATCTTTGACGAGTCCTCTCTCTCTCTCTCTCTCTCTCTCTCTCTCTCTCCCTCTCGGACCAAACAGAATAAATACAGAACGAACGAGCAAATAAAAAGCTTGAATTCCAGATTTCCTTCCATCCATTGATGGGATTGATTGCTTGGATTCCAGTTCAACCCAATATCGACGAACCAATTATATGCTACCTAAGGACATGAAGAGAAGCATCAAATGAGGAGGACAGCCGTGAAATACGAAGTAGATTTGACACAAAAAATCTCAAAAAGGCCTAGCCACTGTGAGGACTAAAAACGTATGAAGATGTTCTTCATATGAGACATGGATCAGTGCGTTACAATTAATTTCTAATCAACGGAAAATCTGTATGCTATAAGGGGAAAAGCTGTTCAGCTAGACATGCACAAGCTCATGGCGAACAACAATTGGCAATGGCTGATTATCTAGAAGTACATTTTATCTTGTATGCTAATTTTTATCGCTTTTTCTTGCTAGCCTTGGCGGAGCTCGTTGGGGAAGCGACGAGGTACACAAAGAGAACTACGATGGAGACAACAGAAACTTGAGATCCATATTTTGCAAGAAGCCTCTGCAGAAGAGAAAGATGAAATAATCAGCATCATCAAATCAAACAGCATTTCAACGAGCTGAAAGATCCTGAGAGATTAAAGCTAGCGTGCGTAAATAAAAGAAAACATATGAACCATACCTTAGCCTGCAACCATTTCACCACACCAGGGTAGGAGGAACACCAAACAAAAAAAGGGAAAATATCAGTTTCTGCAGCAGAAATAATGATTGAACTTGTCTGAGAATCACAACAACTCTTACCCAGTCGAACTTATTCTCTGGAGCTCTCTCCGCAAGGACATCTAGAGGCAGAATGGGAGTTGAATATGCCTCCTATAATCAAGTACCATGGCAGAGGCAAGCATGAAATTAAATAGAAAATACACAGCAATATCAAGATCCAGGGTACTGATATAAATAAGTAGAAGTAAAAGAAGTAAGCGGAGAAGCAAAACCTGGAAAGCAGCTTTAGTCGGGATGCGGAATGTAATCAGCGCTGGAGCACCGTGGAATAAACCTTTGGATTTCGCCTCCAGCTCAAAAGAGTGTGACAGTATGCCACCGCTGAGAACAAGAACCACATGTTAATCTTGTTATAGAATAACAATGAGGCGAGTTACAGTGAAGCTAACTTGACAATGTTCGGTAAAATCCGAGACTCACGCATCCAGCCTCTCCCACGATTGAGATGTGTTCCCGCTAACAACATCAAAGAGATCTTGAGGCCAGTGATTATCAACAAGACTGACATCATACACTGTTCTGCAAAGATTCGAAAGCAAAGCTCCTTCAGACAACAAAAACATCGCCTCCGGCCATGCTATTACCAAAGCAAACAACACGAGCACGAGCCAAAACCGTACATCCAGAACACTAAAAGGCCATTCTCAATCCTCAATTCTCACGTGCTTTGCTTAATTGCACTTGTACTTCCGTCTCACCAACAACATAAACCCTAATTATCCGATCTGAACTCAGAAAGCCCTAATTAAGCTAAAACATCACTCAGTTTGGCGTAAACCTGATGGAGATCTGCCGGATCCGGATCCGAATCTCGAAATCCCCAACCATGCAAAAGCCAGAGGAACATCGTAGAAAGATTACAAAACGAGGAAGAAGAAGAAAAATAGTACGAGGATCCTTGGTTGTAGATGTCGATGGAGACGGAGACGCGCTCGGAGCCGGACTTGAGGCGGTTTAGGCTCGCCTTCTTGTGCGCCACTATCATTGGCACCTCTCCCGCCGCCGACGCCATCACCGAAAGCATCGCGATTAACGACGCCGCCGCCACAACCACCACCACCGCGCGACCGCCGGCCATTTTCCGAGAACGAGCAGAAAAGCTTATTGAAATGTGGGGGAAGAATACGAAATGGTATTGACCGCCGTTGGGTTTTATTTATTTATTTATATTTTTTAAAGTGAAAGGGCCGCCCGAAACCAAAAGCAATGGTGGGCCCTGGAAATGAGAATCTATTGGGCCGAAGACCCATTTGGTACCAAACACAACTTGGTGTATGAGACTAGATTAGCCTGAACACTAAATTTTGTTATGTTTAATGTTCGAATAAAAATAAGTTTGCATGAGGTCTCTGATTCAAGTTATAATTATTTGTATACGTACGAAAAAATAAGGCAGTGGTACTCTAGAAAAACTTAGTCGCTTCTTGGCTTCCAGGTAGAGAACCCCAGGTAAGCCAGGTAAGGGGGAGTTTCATACCGGACCGCTCTCCCTCCTTGCTTTTCATTCTTTGTTCTTCACCCTCCACGGCAGGCCAGTCCTCGGCTGCTGTTTCTATGACTCCTTGAGAATATTGTTCGTCGTTTATTTTTTTTCTTTTTCTTTTTATTTATTTCGTTCTTGTGTTTGTTTGTTATTAAGGTTTCGGCTACGGCCAAACCCCTTTATTTTATTTTGTCCTACTTCTTTCATTGAATAACGGAGTGAGTCTCTCCTTGTGAGAGTTTTCGTCTCTCTTGGTGAGAGTTTGTTTTGGTTGTTTGTTATTTTTCCAGTTGTTTTAGTTATATTTGGATCTCTACTTTTGTTTAGCTCTATGTATACTGCTTAGTTACTAATGGAAAACTACTCCATTTCTGGAAGAGATCTTCGCGAAAGATGGATTATCGCTCCTATCCATGGCCAGATCCATATTGGAAAGTACCATAGCGAAGGGACTGAAGTGTATTCATTATTTTTTTATAGCTGCACTTTGTAGATGCTGGATGACTGATTATAAGTTTCTTATTCTATAAAAAAATTCTTTGCATGATATCTAATTTTAGTCGTGTCCATATTCAAATTTTTGTCCATCTTTTTAAGTGGACCTAGAAAAATTGTCTCAAGCTATAAATAAAAGAAAACAACTATTAATTCAATTAAAAAAGTCTATTTTTTCTTTATTTCTTCTCTTCGTAGGTTCTTTCTTTCTTGTGGTTGGTAACCATTGTTGAACCTTCCATCTCCTTTTTACACTTTAATGTTTATATGCCTTCACTTTTATTCCTAATTAAAATCCCAAAATCGTAACCAGATAAAACCTAAAACACAAATTTTCAATTAAAAGTTCCTCAAATAGAAGGATGCACAGAAATCCTAATATCTTAATATCAAAATCAAAATTAAGGTCCAAATATAATCAGTTTATTTATTTACTCCATATTTATCATATCATCACCTGAGTTCATTACCTATTTGAGATAGAGTTGTTCTTGGAACTTAGAGAAGAAGAAATCCACGAAAAATGAACAAAAAAAAAGAGAATGAATAAATAATAATTGTAGGTTTATTTAGGTTTGAAATTTTAGGGAAAAGGGTTATTTAATTTTAACATTTTGTGTCCTAGTCTAATTATTAATAAATTTTAAATACGTAATAGAACAAAAATATACTGCATCTTAGCCTATACTGTTTGATATTGTTCTATCCTATAAAATACGTACCAACACACTCCTATGGTCTTATAAATTATGCCACCTTTTTATACCAAGACCATCACATAGAAATTAGAATTATGTCGTAGCTAAGATTAGACGATCATATCTACAAAAGAACAAGAAGAGCCCTAAGGTGGTGATCTTTAAAGATCAACTCAAGCTGGTTGCCGTTTACTTAGCCCTGAGACAGGGTACAAGTTTTAACTGAAAGATATCGAACTCCCCGTTTCCACCGAAGGATAATTTTTTGGTGGGTGAATAGAAATTTCATGTAAAAAAAAAATCCACACTAAAAGTACAGTGTACAGGGCACCAAAGGGTCTTCTTACCATCGCAACCAAAAGATCAAAACCAACTCCCTTTTGTGGAACACCAACGTTCCTCAAAATCGATCAACACCAGTGGGAGGTTTTTTCCTCGGATGGGTTGAGTGCACTTTTGAAAGGAAGACGTTGCAACACGATCTTCTTAAGTGCAACTGCTCTGCTCGTGAGCTTTTTTGCCTTCAAACTGGAACCGATCGAAGTTTGGATTTATTGATTATTTAAACAATTGACCAACTCCTAATTGCACCAACAACGAAGTATGTGCCGGCGTTAGATAATCTTCTCAGTTGAGAAGACAAAAAGGATGTAACTAAGAGATTGTGAAATTAAAGGAGATACAAGGTTTAAAAAATATTACTTTTTCACAAAAAAATCTTGTCAACTGAGACCAATATGTGCTTACAACTTCGCTGTTATTTTATGATTAGGTGTAATTTCACAAAAAGAGTGCTTATGACTAATTCATATTGATTTAATTGGTCGCTCAAACTTCATGCATGATAAAAATAGTAGTTTAAGCTCAGTTTGCACTAGACGGTACTAGCAGTCGCCCAAGCCCGCAAACAATTAGTGTGCATTGATCCTAGGCAGTAAATTTTAGTACACGACCGACAAAGAAAGAAATGAAATCAATCTGTATTTACCTTAATTCCTCAGCTCAAATAGTCACGCTTTTCCCCAAGTTATCCACTGTTAAAGTCAATCTTAAATTCGGATTTTATTTTCTAAATAATGTTAATATTCATGGATTAGTAGGTAAAGAGTGTAAGGAAAATATGTATTACTAGAATGGTGTCCACCTGGAATTTGGCCAAAGCATACTAAGAAATGAGAATTTTTTACTTTTACAAAGAAACCACAAATTTGCCACTTTTGAAAAAAAAAAGAATAAATTCTCATATTTTGGTGGAATAAATTTCTAATTTTATATCTACTAATCTGATAACTAACATAAATATAAAAGTCTGCGCGACGTTAAAAACAGATAGACATGCTAGGTTTGTGAGTTGAATTCCCTCTCTTTTGCCCCCTTGTTTTCTGTTCCATGAAATGGTAAATTTACACTTTAGTATTTAATATTTTTGTGTAATTTTATTTACCTACAATTAAATCATTCAAAGTTTGACTCGTTTTGAATTTTTGTTATTATAATATATTTTCAACAAAAACATTTATTGATATACACATATTTATGATTTCAATTTTTTGAAAAAAACAAAAAATTCTAGTAATTCAAAAAATTCAAACATGCCAAATATGGAATAGACAAGTACTCAAATGATTCAATAATACAAAGCTATAAATCTGTGCAAGAGTGTTGAATTCCATTTTCGAAAGTATATTATAAAAGTAAAAACTCTAAATAAATCAAAAATTATGGTTTGTCAAATCTTAATAGTTTAAAATGTAGGCAAATAAAATTACACAAAATATCAAGTATTAAAGTGTAATTGTGCTGTTCTATGAAGCAGAAAACAAAAAGGGTGCAGAGTGTTAAATTCCATTTCTGAAAATATATTATAATAGTAGAAACTCTAAACAAGTCAAAAGTTATTGTAGTCAAAATTTTAATAGTTTAAATGTAAGTAAATGAAATTACACAAAAATATTAAGTAATAAAATATAATTTTCAAATTTCAAGGACCAGAAAACAAAGGAGGTGCAGAGTGTTAAATTCTATATAGTAAAAATTCTAAACTAGTCAAAAATTATGATTTGTCAAAATTTAAATAGTTTAAATTAAACAAGTAAATTACACAATAATATTAGGTATTAAAGTGTATTTGTTTTTGTTTCATGGAACAGAAACAAAGGTGGGAATCGATCCTTGGACCCTTGGAGGAAAAAACAGAAATTAATAGACAAACAAAGCATGGCTCTTTGTTTAAACGGCGCGCAAACTTTATATATATATCAGTTTGGTTAATAATGATAAGAAATTAAAAATTTATTCCACCAATAAACGGGAATTTATCCCCCTTTTTTATACCAAAAAATAGTTTTTTTTTGGTTTTTGGTAAACCGGAAAAATCCCTTTTCTTAGTGGCCAAAGCCTACCTGAACACGATTCTAGCAATTCATTTTTTACTGACATCATTTACCTAATAACTCATGAATAGTAATACTATTTAAAAAAACTCGTTCAAATCGAAGATAAGTACCAACTACTATACATCCTGATACATCTATATAAATATTTTTTTTTTCAAAAATGTGTTATAATTCATTAATATTTACTAAATTTTTTTCTTTGTCGGCGTTCCCCCTCCCCTTCACAGGAAACAAACCTTTATCTTGTTCCGCTGGATCCTTCTCGCCGACCCTCCAAGACCGTTTCCGAACCCAATTTCAATCCACCGGGGAGGTTAAATTTTGAAGCCAAGATTGGAGAATTCAACTTTCAGAAGAAGAGTTAATTGCATGGTTAAACATTGCTTCTTTACAGTTGAAAAGCTTGCAGCTTTTGACCTCGAAAGCTCCAAGATAAAACATTCCACTTTTAATTCTAAAAAAAGAATTCTATTTCCAACCATTTGACTCTGATTCAAGTAAGTTGAAAGATTTAGGGAACTAGAAGGATCTAGACTCAATTCCTCGGAATGACGAAATATGGAAATTCGGTAGCTAGCAATTCCGCCTCGGATGCTTCTCTAAGTGCCAAGTCAAATTATGCGCACATTAAGTAACATAAAGAATTCAAAACATGCAAGAAGAATGCAAATGCTAATGCCCCTACAATTTTTGGATGGTGTACATGCACGATGCATGTTCATAAGAACTATCACAATGTTCAGTGAACCATCGTCGAAGTTAATAGGCAAGACCGGCTGAGCTCGTTTCTTACGATCATCTTACTCATCGTCGTCAGAATTTCGCACTCTCGCGAAACCGCGGATTCTTCTCCTGTTGCATCAAACAACAATATTATAAAATCCATTACTAGCTCTAAAGCAGATACTTAGGGAACAAGCGCAGCACTTTAATGAAACAGACTACAGCAATGATGAGCATCAGAAATTACCGGTCGAGCATCAGGATCCGAGTTTCTCCTGGATTCATCTCAATACCTCTTCCTCTGGTAGTCTGCTTCTTGGAGGGTCGCGAGAAGGATCCAGCGGAAGAAGATGAAGGGACGTTTCTTGTGAAGGGGAATGGAAAGAGAGAGACAAGGAGAAGAAGAAGAGGAGGAAAGCAAAACCACAATAAAATTTCGTGAGTGACCAAGTCACGAATCTTTTTCCTGTGACATTCGTCACAAAATTTTTTTTTACATGATTCAAGTTACGCAATGTTTTTTGTATATTGGTAATTAAAAAAAATAGAGCACTAATTTTGTAAATATTGGTAAATAGTAACACTTTATCAGATAGTGTCTATACTATAACGTACGATAAATTTACGTACAGAAACGAATTACTACATCCTTGGCTAACAAGACCCCCTTATCTTCATGCTAGGCTCGCAAACTACGTGCATACTCTATAGTTATATCTAGGTCTAATACAACTGTACATCCAAACACATTGATTGTCTACTTCAAGAACAATATGCAAGGCTATGTAAAAAATTTCAAGAACAAAATACAAGGCTATGCAAATTTTTAGTGGTTATATACTTCTGGTGACCTGTATTTTTTTTTTTGTGTGGTTTCTGGTGACCTGTATGTTTGGAATTCAAGGTGTAACAATTTTTTTCGAGTAATACAATTATACCTTCTAAAAAAATATACAACACTAAGTATATGTATGTATGTATATTCATGTAAAGCTAGATAAACGTTGAGAGGGGGCTGGGAGGAGAAGAGAGGGATTTAGCAGGAAAAGAAAAAAGCAAGTCAAATTAATTAGCCAATTAGACTATGCCTGGAAGCCAGCACCTAGCAAGAGAATGTTAGGGTTTCAAGGCGCGCAGGCAAGTCATCCTTGGCTAACTAAACTCAGACTCACTCTCTTCATGCTATGCCTCTCTTCTTCCCTATATTTGTGTTGGATGTTTGTTTTGATTTTCTATACTATGTGTTCTAGCTTTGATTAAAACTCTTGTATCAGTTTGCCAATTTATAGCCAATGGAAGGACAGGCACAATATTCGTACGGGGGTATACTTTTTTTTCATAATTATCCAGTATTCTGACATTTATTATGTACACCCATCCATAATTTACATCTATAGTATTCAAAATTTAAAAATAATCCGTTAAATGATAACAATTTTGCATTAGCTAGATCTAAACTCTCCATAGTTGGTCCACAATCACACATTTTTTGGTGTGATGCATCTTAGTTGATTGATTTAGAAGATAAAATATAAACGAATTATTTATATATTAGCTGTATTGTATAATATACCGTTAGTATTATGATGTAACTTTCTTATTTTGAATAATATACTTTTAACATAAATAAAAAGTTGCACACAAAACAACGTGCAACTTTTATTTACGTGTTTCTTTTTATTTTATTTTTGTTCCTGTTTTCGAATTGCACCTTTTACCTTATGACCAATTAATTTACAAACGGCAGCTCACAACGGAATATATTCGTCCTCGGCCAATTATTTAGTACTATGTCTAATATACCCACAACTGATAAAAAATGGGGAGAGACCTCCAAATCTATAATGTGGCAGTATTTTGGAATTAATATATTATCTGGTTGGCCACGGCAACTTGGCTTCTGGTGACCCTTTAACCCTGTCAAAGGAAATATATGCCATCATCACTAGGCAAATCTTTTTATTGAGATGTTCAATGTTGAAAATCATGGATCACTCAGTACGATCAGGGTATCACTTATTATATTTGTTAGTGTCTCGATCTCACTTCAAATAAAGTTTAAGAAATTTCTTAATTTCTATCACGTGCTGGTATAGCCTTTAATTTTTTGTCTTGCGAACTAAAAATGGTAGATCATGTTCAACTCATTCTGAGAATTTTTGTTGTTGTTGAAAATCTAACCTAAAATCTTCATAAACATGAGATGATTTTGATCGCCTTCGCAAATAAATTGGAGGAATCGAAAGATTTCGTCGAGAAATGCACCGGTATCGGACATGTTAGAGGGCTTGCTCTCTCGGACATTGTATTTACTTTCAATTTAAATCCGGAAGAAGGCACATGATTCCAACAAGATATGATCTCATTCCACTACTTGTTAAAGGATTCTCCCACCCATAAACTAGAAGTCAATGGCATTGGATTGCCATCAATCGATTCATCTTTTCATATCTTCCTTTCTCCATTCGAAGTGACGCTTAGAAAGTGGGGCTCATTTGGAAATCGTGTGGCCGACGGGGTGTGTCCCAGAACGTGACAAAAGTATTATCACAAGATAGCCAAATTCTATAGCTCATACATATAAATATTCACACTGTAATTTGAAATTTCAAGTTAACGCTAAAAAATAACAAAGATTGCTTTATCGTACAATTCACCGATCCATTAAAATTTCACATATGTATTTAAAAGAGTTAAAACTTGTACAAGTAGGTTAAATTATAAAAATGTAATTGTGTAAAATTTTGGCAAAAATCCTATTTTTTTTGAGATTTTTACTTTTGGATATCACATGGTTTTTTGGACAAATTACTCACGGGTTCCTAGGTTTAGTAATATTGATGCTCGCGTCCTTTTTTTCAAAAAATAAATTATTATTTTTTGTGTTTGGTTTTATTATGCTATCGGATTCCATACTTCAGTCATGGACCAATTTTTTACTATTTTATCTTTAAAATGACATTTATACTCATTAAGTTGACCCAAAATCTAATCATCTTGTCCAAGGAACACCAATTTTCGATTATCTTCTTCAGCGAATACGAATTCAATGAGAGGTAATATAGGGTTTTGGGACACCCCTTAAAGTCCAATGAAGGGTAACCCAAAGTTTCACATGGCCCAAGCTCATAAGAAAGAGCACGCGCCGTCGTCGAAATCCAACAGTTCAATTGTTGGTGTTTATATTGTTGGAGAATACATAAATTAACGAATGTTCACGTCTACTTTTAGCATTTGATTATCATAGTAAATGCAGGGATGGAGGCATATAAATGTACACATTGCAGGACTTTATGATAGAGGAGACTTGGATATATAATATAGGACGTGGCTGTCCTGCATTAGGTGCATTTGTTTGTGATCCTAAGAAACCATTAAAATAATTCATTGGTTACTGTAATACAGTTTGGAAACTGATTAATTTTCCCGAAATCTACGGCAAATTAACTGAACTTACTTTCACAATGATACTGGTACATGTGATGTTCTTCAAGGTTATAAGTTGGTTTCGCTGCCAATATTGAGAAAATGTAGCTTGTAACATTGACTAATTAGTGCAGGTGGATTTGCTATAAACGAATTGAGACGGGCTCTGGAGGAGTATTTGTCTCTCCTTATTGGGTTCACCAAGAAATGTATATACGTTCAACTACCTGTTGGTGCATTGCACCAGATCATATTCTCTTTAGTTGCTATCTCCTATTCTTTGGTGATTATTTATGATTCTGAATATACGGTGCAGAACATGGCCTTGTGGACTTGGTGGAGTTCCGGTGGAAGAACCTTGAAGATGGGCGACAGGTTAGTTAAAGGGAATATGTTGCATCTTTTAGATTGATCTCAATTAACAAAATCTTCATTTAGGATTGTTCTAGAGTAACAAAATGTCATAAGCTTGTGTTTGTTATCAAATGTTAGGGATACAAGTGTCTATTTTATAACAAAATATGGACTCGAGTGTTAATTATGCTGAACTTCAAGGACTTAAATGTATTTTCTCGAAAATACATGGATCACGTGTTGTTGTCTGAAGAATTTCATATTAGCCTGGCCCAGGCGTTTATGGGCTTAAAGGTGTACAGTTGGCCCAACATGGTGTTATCATTTCCCTACCATAAAACCCTCTATCACCAAATAGTATAAATCCAACAGTATGTATAAATTGATCGGTAAACGGTGATTACTTTTGTTTAATTAGAAAATTTAAATTAGAATAATATAATTTTTTTTAATAACTTACATGGTTTTGAAGATATTTTGAGGTTCTGTCTGTCTCTTCAAATACAAACAAATTCCGGATACTCGTGGAGTCACGAAATAGAAGTCCTAATACAACGCCAATTTGGATTTTGGACCCCTTTTATTTTTAATATTTTCTCCATTCAGTTACTTTCTTTTATTGAACATCACATCAGAAAATATTAGTCGCTCCTTTTGAATGAATGATGTAAATAGATTAGAATTAACGTTCAGTTGAAAATTTTACTATTCTGTTTTAACTCTTTTCATAATATGCTTTACTTATTAAGGTTAGATTTTAAAAACTTTGAAGTCAACCGTGGCTATAATTGGTTGCTGATTGGTCTGAGATAGTGTGTGCGAATCCACGTGGCATGTTAAGAATCGGTTGACGTATAGAAGTCTCGAGGGCCACAGGTCAGTGGGTTTGTCCTATTTCTTGTACCGTGAAGACACGTTCTAGAGTCAGCAGCCATGGAAGTTATCATGAACTTTCTTCTACTAATTTCTTCCTCCTCTCCACCAAAAAAAAAAATTTCTTCCTCCTCGGCTCGTGCTTGTCAATTAGAATCAAATTTAATTTGTAATCCATATTAGACGGCTCTTCCAAAATTTCAGTCAATAAATTGCATGGACCATAACACAATCTCCCTCACAAACGATAGAGCGTCAAATGATCCAAAAAATATTATAAGTCAAGTTTGTATTACCCTTTAAAAATACAAAGATGAAAACATTAAATAGCGTAGTCACTCAACAAAATTCATTGTGGCCTGAAATTTATACACTCTGGTGAAATTAATCAGTTCTTGATCTTATTTGTATCCTGTGAAACTTTGTTCAACTGTATCCAAAGCTTGTTGAGATTTTTATTGAGGAGAAAAAAATATGAAAGTGCTAAAGTGACTTCCAGAAGTGCAATATTATTTATAGATATATTTATTGTATAATGATTGGAGAAAAATGGTACACGGTATACAGATATTACATTAAAAGTAGCAATCATTTTGACCGAACCAATTAGTCTACACCATGTAAATATAATTTCCATAATTATTACACTATATATATATATATAGAGAAACACCAAACGTACAGTTGCTCATTTAATCATAGGCCGTAAGAAAAATTTCTTTAAAAAAAGGAAAATCTCTGACACGACAAAGCCTCTTTGGAAAAACGTCGTCGTCCGGTGCATGGCTTGCAATGCGTGCTTCTCGACGGGATTCTCCCGGTCCCGGGCCGTCGCCGTCGCCGGCAATCCTCACCGGCCAAATAACAACCACCCCACACTTCCTCCCATCATAACCACCTCGAGGCGTCGTTTCAAGGCGGTCGCCACGGACAACGCGCAAACGGAAACAGGGCCGCTCCCCGACGGGCTGGGCCGGACGGCGAGGGCCCGCCAAGCAGCTGAGAGTCACGACAGCCACGGGGAGCATCAACTGGAGGAGTTAAACGACGTCGTAGTCGTGAAGGAGGAGGAGAAGAACGAGTACCGGTTGGCTTTGGAGGGGGCAGAGTTGGAGAGCAGCAGGAGGAGGAGAATCTTCAGGGACTACTTGGAGGACTCCATCGAGTTCGTCCGGCGGCCGGACGGTGGGCCGCCGAGGTGGTTCTCCCCGCTCGAGTGTGGATCCCGCTTGCCCGGTTCCCCTCTCCTCCTCTTCCTCCCTGGTCAGTACCTTTTTCATTCCCTCCTCCTCTTCATTTGTTCCATAGTTTTATTAACTAAGTTTTAGCAATATTGGATTTATGTCATTTTTCTTAATTTTTTTTTAAATTTCCGGTACTATTTTTTAGATACTTATTGGGTGAAAATTAAATATGGTATGTGAAGAGGCGGTCATTAGTTTTTCCATGCGTCAACCAAAATCATAATTATAATGTATATCATTTACCTCTTGAAATTTACATTTCAACCGAGTTTATAACTGATTTAATTATTCATTTTATGACCATTCCAATGATTTGAATAATTACAATGAAGTCCATTGAAACAAGAGTCCAAAGTTCGACAAAGTTTTATGACTTGATTGAATTATAACAATCTACGTGATGGATGATAGTTCACTTATTTATTGGTGACGAGATGATTAAAAAATCTGCACTGACAAAACACAGTATGATCACTTGCAGGCATGGTTGGAGTTGGACTAGGACTAAGTTTACAGCATCACGCTCTTGGACAGTAAGCTAACTTTTCTCTTTCAAATTATATTTGAATCGAATCAAATTAGTTGATCCACCAATAAGATAACATAATTATTAAAAAATTATTGATCCAGGGTTAGGCAAAGCTTCAAAGTTGTCAGATTATTAGTTTGTACCAAAATCTACAGCTAGATATTGTATAATACCTTAAATTTTTTCACGTGCCAAGTACAGGATTTTTGACATTTGGTGTCTTCACATTCCGGTTCAGGATAGAACCTCTTTCAGAGGTACTTTCCCATGTTTGGTTCCTTTGTGTTTCCTACATGACAGAAATATCGTACGGTACGACAACTATAATGACATGTCGTGCGTTTTCCAATAGGCCTTGTCCAATTGGTGGAAAGTACAGTTCGATCAGAGTACAAGCGCTCGCCCAAGAGACCGATTTACCTAGTTGGTGAATCCTTTGGAGCTTGCCTCGCTTTAGCTGTTGCAGCTCGTAACCCTGACATTGACCTCGTACTTGTTTTGGCTAATCCAGGTGGGCAATCACATCAGTGTTTTTTGGCATTTGATCCCACGTGAATTATGGAAATGTGCCATATTTATGATGAATTAAACTCTAATTACACGCTCCCTTCCGAGCGATTTATTAGCGAACAATGCCTTCTGTATGCGGATACACAACGAAAATCATTGTAAATTCGTTTTCATCATTCAAACTGCAAGGCCATGAGCCTTGGATTGAAGCTGTCACCAATTTGTAGTCAGGTTCAGAGTAGTGAGTGGTGTTGTGTTTTCAATGCAGCAACTTCTTTCGAGAGATTGCCGCTTCAGCCTCTGATGACACCTCTCCTCGAAGCAATACCCGAGCAACTCCAGCTTGGCGCTGCAAATGTGTTCAACTTTCTCACAGGTGAACCTTCCTTGACTCGGTCTTCGTTTGTGCCTAAGAGCGGAAATGCGCCGACGATTCTGCCATATCTGTTTTCTTTGATCATTCTGTTCCCGAGTGTGTGAGCCCTTTTCACATTCCTTCAGGTAATTCATTGCGAACAGCGGTGGAGGACTTGTGGAGAAGATTTATTCCCCAACAAACGGCCAGCTTGCAACAAGCTGAGGATGCTGATGGATTGTCCACGTACCGATCAGTGAGTTTTCCTTCAGTTTATCCGATTTTGCTCGTTCTTCTTATAGCGGCAATGATAACTTTGCATTCGATATATGGCAGGTCATGGCAAGTGTGTTTACCATGGATACACTACTCTGGAAGCTGGACATGCTTCAGTCGGCCTCGGCCTATGCCAATGCGCGCCTCCGATCAGTGAAAGCTGAAACACTTGTGCTTGCAAGGTCAGCGGCACGAAGATGATAGATAGTTGGTTCATCTGCATTGATTATATGCTCGGATCTAATGGTGTCTTCTATGTTTCAGTGGAAGAGACGAGCTGCTTCCAAGTAAAGATGAAGGCTTGAGGCTTCGCCGCATGATACCCAGATGTGACATTCGTGTGTTTAAGGACATCGGCCACCAAATATTCTTGGTAAATATTCACGAAACAAGAATAACAAATGAGTTGCTCTTAACATGATCCTTGAGACGGAATTGTAATTTGTGGCAGGAAGATGAAATCAACTTGACAACTATCATCAAGGGAGCTAGTATGTATCGACGTGGGCGATCGCTCGATTACGTGAGAGATTTCGTACCACCAACCCCTTCAGAATTCAAGAAGATATATGAAGCAAACAGGTTGTTGATAGAAACTACAAGTCCCGTGATGCTCTCAACATTACAAGATGGGAGAATTGTGAGAGGACTAGAAGGGATCCCATCAGAAGGGCCTGTGTTGCTCGTCGGGTACCACATGTTGCTTGGACTAGAACTGATCCCAATGGTACCCACGATTCTGTCGGAGAGGAACATTCTGGTTAGAGGGCTAGCTCATCCGGTTCTGTTCACGCGAGAAAAAGACGGGAATTCGTCTTCGAACTTTGACACGATGAGGGTGATGGGTGCAGTTCCGGTAACAGGAACCAACTTCTTCAAGCTCATGTCTTCAAAGTCTCATGTCTTGTTATACCCCGGAGGTGTTCGTGAGGCATGTCATCGGAAGGTAACGCATCAAGTCTTACGAAATTGATTTCATGCGAGGTATATTGGAGTACGAGAATCTCACATTATTCGCGGGAGATTGGTCGACTCGTAATCTAGGAAAGTGTTGAATTTATGTTCTTGTTGAATATCAGGGAGAAGCGTACATGTTACACTGGCCGGAACAAGCAGAGTTCATCAGGATGGCAGCTAGATTTGGAGCCAAGATTGTGCCTTTTGGTACTGTTGGGGAAGATGACATTGCTGAGGTAAGCTCTATCAACACTCCAAATTCTGCAACGGTCAAGATGAGACGAATTTATGTTGACTCGTGACTTTCAGCTTCTTCTGGATTACGACGATCAAATGAAGATTCCAATAATGAGGGAGTGGATAAAGTCAATCAATGAAGAGGCAATCCACGTCAGGTACAAGTCAACTTCTCATGATTCAAACTCTTTCAATAAGAAGTTCGAGTTGGAGTTCAAGCGCGCAACGAAAATATTGAATTTTCGTCATTACAAGATAGTTTCAAATAAAACAAAAACATTATCTAAACTACTACATAAATCCTCATTAACCTAAAATTGAGTTTGGTTAATTATGACAGGTCCCAAGGAACAGAAGAGGTGGCAAAACAAGATTTGCATTTTCCAATAGTAGCACCAAAGCTTCCAGGAAGATTCTACTACTATTTTGGGAAACCAATTGACACTCAAGGTATCTACTTGGGATTTATCAGGATTTCAATTCCATCATCCTAAACAACTCAACCCAAATGGGAAAAACCCTTTTGATAGATATAACCTTAATTACTAGTGTAATGACACAGGGAGGAACCAGGAATTGAGAGACAAGCAGAAAGCTCAGGAATTGTACTTGGAGGTGAAATCCCAGGTGGAGAATTGCATGGCTTTTCTCAGGGACAAGAGAGAGAGTGATCCCTACAGGAACCTGTTGGCTCGTGTTGCTTATCAGGCAACTCACGGCCGTGATTCAGAAATTCCGACCTTTGATCTATAAATTTTGACTTAGATAATTTGCAATTGCCAAGTTTGCAATTCAGACCAAATTAGAATTATACACCAACCACATTGTGCACAATTCTTGTGCAATCTTATACAAGATTTGGTTTTATACCAAGCCACATGAGGTTTTCCGCTAAATATTTGGAGGGCCTAATTTCTTTGTAATTATCATCATAAATGGAATATATTGATTTATTGAACGAAACAATGTACAGGTTGGAAATGGTTAAGTGTCATTTCAAGGTGAAATCATTTTTTTATGAAGATCATTGGAATATTTACAATGTCAATAACCAAGGAAGCAAGGAGGGCTCCAGTGGCACTTGAGATCGGAATGGATCAACAACGAGTCAGTTGGCAACGTCGTAGTATCTGGGATCCTCTGGGTAATGATATTCCACATTCAACTGCCAAATACAAAACCAACACAATCCTTTGTCAGAAGAACAACCAATGCAACTTCAGTCTATCGCGATAGGAGCACACGTTTACCTTCCCCTCGTCGGTGTCAGAATGGCGCTGAGGAAATATTACTCGCATGTCATTGTAGAGGTAAAACCTGCGGTTTCTATCTGCATCAGGCTGCGCCTGTTGGGGTGTAGATAGAGGATCGGATTTGCATCTCTGTATGGACTTGGCAGACTTTTTAGTTGAAGGACAGAGGAAACGGAGATGCAGCGCATAGCGTAACGCACTGCCGCTGCCCGTGTTGCTTTTGTGAGTTTTCGACAAGCCATCACTCGGTTTTCTTACTGCCTCGCTGTGTTTGTCCGCTCCACCGCTTCTCTGGCACTTAATACTAGTGGCTCCGTTGCTGCATGAAAAGGCATCACAACCACCATGTGGTAGCTCGGGCATACTCCAATCATTCAGGGAGCCTCCGCTCCCTTTAACTTTTTCAGTCATTGTATCTGGAGTTTCATAAAAATTAGATGACTTCTCATCCGCTTTTGTGTTCCAACCTGCTCGATCCTGAATTATACATGATGAAGGTGTCGTCTTCACAGAAGCTAGACTAACCTTCTGGCGCAAGAAGGTCTGTATTGACAAGACAAGAAAGCAGCAGCAATCAGCAAATGGCAAAACACCGACATGTCAGTATTTGTGTGTGCACAAGAACCTACTTTCGTGCCAGCTGGCATGTCGTTTAGATCGTAGTTGCAGAGGAAAGTGTGAAGAGGCGTCCTTTCCGGATTGCTGAGGACCTGCATAATCATCAGTTCATCAAATCCCTCTCCTCGACCAGTTAAATTCAGAAGACAACATCAGCACTCTGAAATGTGAAATCACAACCTAGAAGGGAATGTATAATGCCCAGAGAAAATGATTTAAAAGAGACTAAAGTTCATTAGGATCAAATGAGATCATTCGTCAAACATGAACAAGGCAGAATATGTTACAATTCAGTGGCCAGCCACAAACACAAGCAGTTGAGAATGCTTGTTATCAAGATAACTTCGAATGATTATAGTGCGTAGCATGGTGCAGCAACTGTAGGGGTTGTTAAGAGAAGAGATGTACCAACTGTATGCGCCCTTTCATTGGTATTCGTAATCTACTTCTAATAGTATGTGGGTCATCGTTGCTTGAGGCTTTTCTGGATTTTTGAGATCTATTCTTGTTTAACGAAGAGCTTCCAGGAAGGTCTATAGATGCATAATATAGCAAGACACAATCTCCATTTACACTGGTCACTGAGAAGGGTAGTTTCTGAGACTGTGGTGAGAAATCCCCTCCAGTGATGCTTAATACAGCAAGGAAGCCATCAATTTTCTGCAGACAATACCCCGAGAAAAAGGGGAATATTATATGAGTGAATTTGGGAAAGGACAAGTAAATGCATCATAACGAAAGAGAAAATTGCACAGGTGGTATCATTTTTACCACAACCTGTGAGAATCCTCCCGAACATAGCCTTCCAGATAAAAGTGATTCCTCAAAGGAACCAACCAAGGACCTTGTAGTGTATCGACCACTCAAACTTCTACTGAACTTTATACAATGAGGTGAAGCCATGTCTTGAAACGACGACAGGCCAAAGCCATTGTTTGCTTCAAGAGATGCCGGGCGTAATTCTTTGCAGAAGATATCAACATCTTCAAATGATTCACTTGGAAATCTAAACTCTGCTTCTTCCATATCAATGACGATTTGTGAACGATGCCTATTCGTGGACTGTTCCTGATACCCTGATCTCAAACAGCAATCATCTACGTGGCTGTCTGTGACCCCGCTAGCTTTTGCTCTTCCTATGAACTTTGGACCTAATGGAGATAAAGAAAGAGGAGATGATATTGGCTTCTGCGGGGACAAAGACATTGCCCTACTTTGGGATCTTCCACCAACTGATTGTCGAGTAAAATCAAATACAGAAGAATGTAGTACATCACCATCCTTTGAGCATGTTTCACTCGTCTTCAGTACAGGGCCATCGGTGAAGAAAACAGATGATTTTATGTCATCATTTCGTGGAGCATTCTTCTGCTCCAACCAACCGGAAAACGACTTACACAAGACAGCTGAATTGATTATACTACCGACATTTGCTTTCTTGTAATCATGTGACACGGAAACAT
>SOPF01023392.1:0-12254 GCA_012979155.1 Hypericum perforatum
GGGCGTAACAACTAAATTGGTATCAGAGCTTTATAAAAGAAAAACATATAGATTTATTCTTAAGTCATGCATATCATGTTTACGCATATGTGAGATATATGGGAATTCTGGGAATATATATATATATATATATATATATATATATATATATATATGTATATATATATATATGTATATATATATATGTAAAACATAGATTACATAGTGAAAGTGACCACTTAAACGGCCTAACAGATTTAGTAATAAATCTGGGACAACATTTAGAAGTAGAACGAGATACGAACCATAAAAATATCATAGATTTGAAAGAATCCTTAGCTACTAGTCTATCTATATATGTATATGTATAATAATAGTAATAAAATAAAACTCACCGAATAAATAACATTCCTTGTTGAAGGAATGAAATGTTAAAGTGAGCAGGATCGAGGAGTAGTTAATAATTATCGAGAATGAATGCCTATATAAAAGTTTGTTATTTTTATGCAGTGATAGCTTTTATATATTTTTATGCGGTGATTTTATATTGTCATAAAAATTACTGGAAATTGTCTGAATATATGACTAAATGAGTTGTGTGAATGGATACTTGTATGAATGTCTGATGTGCTACTATGTTGTACGAGTTCTTCCAGAGCTCATGTCGTATTTCTAATGAATAACATGGATGGTAGATTACATACGACTATGGCACCAAAACTCAGAGAATGTTAGAAAGAGGACAAGGTTTGGGAGGAGGCTCGGAGAATGTGCCAGAAGAAATACAAGCATTACTTCCCCTTCCATCGACAGCTACTGAGAATGCACCACAAAGAGGGGGAGTACCGCCACCACCACCACCTACTGGGAATGGTAGCAGGGGAGAGGATGGGCTAGAGGACGAGAATGGACTAGAAGAGGAAGAAGGGACAGAGACACTACCACTGATAGCTATTAGAGTAGTACCGCTAGTTGCACCACCATTAGTGAACATTGATCATAGACTTTTACAAATCCCGACTAATTTACTAGCCCAACATTAGCAACTAGCACTAGTGCCCCGAGATGATGGATATTGTCGATTCCTCAGGATGAAGCCTCCTACATATGATAGTGCTTCAGATCCTATTCAGGTAGAGGATTGGATAATGGAGAGGAAAAAGGTTTTTCAGATTGCCCGTAAGCAGAAGATGAGAAAGTACTGTATGCATCCTACATGTTAATCAGAGATGCATAGAGGTGGTGGGACTCATATCAGTGAACTCGTCAGACCGAAGGGAGAGGAAGAGAGGTGCAACTCTGGGATATATTCTTGAGAGATTTTTGTGGCAAATTCGTCCCTACCCCAATGAAGAGGGAGAAGACTAGAGAGTTTGCCTACCTGGTCTAAGGGGATATGACTGTAATGTAATATGATCGAGAATTTACTAGGTATGTATTACCAATAATAATCTTTGAGAATGTGCAAGTGTTTAAGTGTTTTACATGATATCTATTACAAACCTAGGCTATCTGTATTTGCACCGGCTGCCATATTGGATGACGATACTAAGGCACAGAAATTTAAGGATAGACTTGCTAATGAAATTAAGGACCACATTATGCCACTTTTTTTGCCAACATACTCAAAAGTTTTAACTCGAGCATTGGCAGTAGAGCAAAACTTACAACGGGATGAAACTGATAAGGTGAGCAGTAAGAGAAAGATGGGACAGTACACTGGAAGCCATAATACTACTGAGACTTCAAAGAAGCCATACAATCCCATGAGAGGTTAATTAATAATGTGCCAAATAGTCTTGACCAATGCCGAAGATGCAACTAACGGGGGCACCAGGAGGAACAATGCAAGTAAGGAAACTAATATCCTTGCAGACACAAAAAGATTCTTAAATTTTTAACTTGATTGACCAATATAACATGTAGGTGGACAATTGGGGCATGCTTCCATTGTGGAAAGGTAGGGCATTTAGTGGCAAGTTGCCCAGAGGCTAACACTCGGGTGATAAATTTAGCTACAATAAACCCTCGGATAGCAACATCCCATACTCGATCAATGGTCCCTGTCCGAACTTCAACACCAACTACCAAGGTGCCAGCACGAGTTTATGCACTAAACCAGGAGGATGCCCAAAAGTATTGGAAGATTGCTTGCAGCTGTACAGATCCTAACTGATATACTAAGTATTGGAAGATTGCTTGTGGCTGTTATGATTTGTTTGTGTGTCTGGCTTACTCAGTTGTGTATCTCATCAAAATACATATTCTATTTTCAGATAATCTAGGAATGGATCGAGAGTGAAGATTGAGGAAAGGGCATGCATTTCATAGGCATTCGCAATATTATGTTTCATTATTTTGATTTAGAGACTATGTAATGTTTTTCTTTTATTTAAACTGGATAATACTATTCTTGGACCAAGTTGGTTTTGAGAAATAAAATAGCCTTAGGGGAATTTATCCCATGGCGGTTGACATGCCTAATGTTAGGGCATGACAACCTAAGCCTAAGCAGGTGAGAGTATGACCCAAGACTATTGATATCATCTTTATCGGATGTGCATTAAATAGTAGTGTTTATTTATTTCTGGTGCACAAATCTAAAAACCATAAAATTAATGTGAGATTAGTAATAGAATCAAGAAATACAACCTGAAGGGTTTATGGCTCATGGTCAAGAGCATAAAGTATGTTGGCTACTCAAGTCACAATACGGGTTAAAATAAGTGCCAAAATATTGGCATGAGAAATTTGACTAGATGATGCTGTCAAATGGGTCTAAGATCAACGAGTGTGATAAATGTATTTATATTAAGGGCATACCTAAAACTTAAGTAATTGTAGGTCCCTATGTGGATGACTTACTAATTATGGGAAGCAATAAAAAGGTTATTATAAAAACTAAGAACATGTTGAAGGATCACTTTGTCATGAAAGATATGGGTCTAGCAGACAACATACTAGGGATAAAGATTGCTAAGAAAGCTGACTAAATTATCTTGACACAATCCTACTACGTGGAACGCATACTCATGAAATTTGAAGCTTTTGACAAACTTCCAGTTAAGACTCTGGTAGACTTGAATCTACATTTAGCCAAGAATCGAGGGTACCCAAAATCTTAACTAAGATATGTGCAAATTATCGAGAGCCTAATGTATTAAACGAACTGTACTCATCCCAACATTCTGTACTCATTTAGCAAGCTTGGTAGAGGTTTACAAGTAATACTGGAATCAATACAGATCAAATATACAAAATAAAATGGGGAATGAGATTAAAGTCCACACATTAAAGGATGTCCATAGTGATAACTCAACCATGATGAGTGGAGATCTCAAAAACTTGGTTTAATAAGACAACTAAGTTATAGAGGGTTCAACTAATCACCTGGAACCTATCTCATTCTTAAAAGCTGCCAAGGTGTTGATCTATAATGGTGTGGCTAGGTTAAGCATTACGCTTTTAATGATTTTATATCTTGTTGAAGGCAAAGTATAGCAAGATACTTCTGATATGAGATCACCTATGTTAGTGTGATGAGGCCACTTCAAATAGGAAAACACTTATGAATCTAAGATACGGTTGATGGCTAAAATAAACACAATGTGAGAACCTAAATATAATAGAGTTATTATTGTATAAATGTTATTATCTTAATTTATGCCAAAATTTGATGGTTCAAGACATCACATTTACCGAGTAGTGAGTAAATTTAATAACATCTTACTAAAGAAGGTTCAAAGTTGCAAGCTACCTATCTCTATGCAATAATAACACGTTAGAACTTTCAATTAGAGATTGCATGCATTGGTCTTTATTCATGAGGGGGATTGTTGGAAATTAAATAAAGCCCAAGTGGCCCAAAAGCCTAAAACCAAAGTAAAGATGGTGAGGGAAGTGATGGTGTATCACATCAAAAAGTGCAAGGAATTGTTTATAAGGGATTCCTTCCCTTGCCTTTTCACTTGGTTGACCACTCTCTGGGTTGACTCATTAACTCAGCGAGGATGGTGCTTAGCACTGTCTGAGCACGAGCATGGGCACTAGCATGCTGCCATATTATGAGGAGCATTGAGGAGCTCTAAAAGTTTTGGAAAATTTTGGAGTACTCTGGAACCCAAACAACGATGGAATGCAAGGCCGAATGGATAACTCTATATATCAGTAAGATAAGGCTCCTTATTTGTAATGGGACACGAGGCTACTGGATAAGATCGATCAGCAAAGGGATGCAATGAGGGCTGGATAAGGTAGTCAGATAACCACCTTGAAGGGACGTGAGGACTGAAGGTCTATCCAAAAGCTATACAAAGTGATACGATGAGAGAGACAGCATGTTGTGTTTGTTTTGAGTGTGCTAGTGGCCTTTTGGGATGGCAGCCTCCACCCTTATAAATAGAGGGGCCCTCCTCACTTCCAATTCATCCCAGTGACAAGTATTTGGTAGCAAGTTGTCTTCCTCTCATTCCCTATTCTACATACTAGAAAAATAGTTCGTCCAAATGTTCCGAGTATATAAGGGTTCACCCGAAAGTTTTGAGATTCATGTGCAATGGCCTTGCAAATGCTCAAATAGTCATTGTATCTTTGGAATGATTGTCATAGCTAGTAGTGCACTAAAATATACGAGGCAATCTCGTCTTATAGAGAAAGTGTCTAACATTTGCCTCGACTATAGTCTGATCCTAATCAAGTACACACCCTCCAACGACCAACACTATGATATTATGAATTCAAATATGATGTCAATGTTGAGTTGATGTATTTTTCCCTTTAATAATCTACAAACCTGCCTGTTTGATTAGGTTGTGTTTTTAATTAAATATTAGTTCCGTTGATGTATCGGTAGATGATTGTCATGTTCTTAATTGAAGATTGCGTTTGTTTCCTTCTCATTGGTCATTGCCACAAAAAAGATGGTATAAACCTAACTAATATATTTTGAAAATAATAGTTCATGCGCAGAAAACGTGGATGTAATTTGTGCATATGACCAGTAGACATGTTAGATTTAGTTTTATATTGTTTCAGAAACTATACCAAAGTTGAGTAATTTAATTGGATGAATAGCATACCTTAGATTTGTTACAAGATTTGGATCGCATGATTTTTAATTGGGCATGATTTGGACTTGGTATTAATCTGATTTATCTCATTATGAGTTCGATTTGGATTTTGAAAATGTTACAGATTTTATTTCGTCTATGAAGTATGATATGGATTTTAGGAATGTTATGACTTGTATCTAGTATATTCAGTATTCATTACACAATATTTTTTCACATCTTCTGGGCCCTAAAGTTTATACATATTGTCTTAAAGGAAAAATTAGATAACCTTAGATACTTATAATCAAACAGATAGGGAGAGTGGTAGCTGTATGGAATCGTGAGGAAGTACTTTTCTATTTTTGGGACCCACAAAAAGGGAATCTAAGAGTACTCTTTTAGGCATACGAGAATCTTGTCTTTGTTCTGACATATTAAACTCTGGAGTCCTATTTGTTAGTTGGACAAATAGTTCTTTAAGGTACTCGAATTGGACTACTAAGTAAACTTTGATGTGTGTGTGTGTCATTCATAATGTGTATTTTTCATGGCGTATTTTTCATTTTTAAGACAATTGTCATTAAATAAGTTTCAAAATCTTATTTACAAGACTTTCATCATAACTTCATTTGATAAACACGTATCTAGATTTTGGATTTTTAGATAGTGACAATCTCTTACAAGCTAACTTTATCAAATGGAAAACACATCCATAATGTGTTTTATGTGTCTCTGTGTCACACCTTGTGAATGATTTATATTGTCTGAAATGTTTAATTTATATTATTCATAACAATAAGGTATATCTTATTTTTCGGTGCACATTTTGAAAGAACTTCATTAAATATGCAAACCAGAATTAAGATCAAGATGGATAATTTGATGAGAACTTATTTAGGATGCATACGAGTAAAAACTGACCACTATTAGTATGATTGGGGAAAGTAGGTGATTGGCACACTTGGCAAAAATAACTAGTTTGTATAAATAGGTGGCAAAAAATTGTACTTGATCATATTAAGCTATTTTGTGAGGCAAATTTATTAGTATAGATGTTCTAGAGATAATCATATTAAGAATATTGTACTTGATCATATTAAGCTATTTTGGCATTATACTTAATGAATATAATGTTTGATTATTTGCATATATTCATGTTAGTATTTCTATGAACTAGTACTGTCATTAAGAATGTGAGATCTTACATAACTATAAACATAGTTCTTAAATGGATTTTCAATCAATGATCATTGAGAATAGGATATCGATAATGCAATAGAGATTGGTGTATGATCTGCATCATATCTTTAGAGGATGTAGTGATTTTCATGACTATGAGATACTACATATTCTATGATGAATGCATAGATACTTTCAAGAGTATTGGTATATGTGACCGAGAAACTATCTGGTGTATTCTCTTTACGTGTCTACATGTATATCGGTTAGTAGAGTAGTGTATTAGCCGTATGGATTGAGGTCAATGCTTATACTCTTAATAGGTAGATACGACATGTGTTATGTATACCATGAAGTAGATGGCGTGGTACTTGAGCCAAAAACATGATTCATTCTTCAAATATACTTGGAGAGAATATTTGTCTTCTCATAGCTAATTGGATCGTTAGTTATTGGCCAATGCACGTCACTTCTAGAATGGTGTCTAAAAGTGACAATATGCTGAATTAGCATAATCAGATAATATGATTAAGTTATTTGAATGGACACTTTATCATACATAAGCTAGGCTTAATCAAGTATTCATGAATAAAAAGATCGTATCACTATGAGCTTCACATTACAAGTAGTTGTAGTATCCTCGTAATGTTCTTCACATGTTGAGATTGTCTAGTCAATTTTCTAAGATTTGACTAAGACTATTAGTTTGACTAAAAGGTTGATATGTGAGGGCCTATAGATTACACAACAAGTAGTCTTAACTTATGAATTGAAGTTGATTAGATTAAATATTGATTTGATTAAGAATATTTAATCTATGTAGAAATATTACAATTCTATTGGAAAGTACTATAATTATTTAATTAAGTTTGACTTAATTAAGTAATTATATATATATATATATATTAAAAGCTATTAGATGTTGGATATATTAACTTGGTCAAAAGAAAATGGGAAAAGTACAAAAAAGTACCTGTGATTTCATTGATTCCATCACTGGCCAGTCTTAATATCTGGTCTAGGTATTTTTGACAAAACGGTATCATTTCGTGGCCTATGTAGCATTCCACATAGTTGACTCTTAAAAAGGCTAGAGGTGATGTGGCTTCGTAACAAATATCTATTTTAGTACCCTAATTTTAATAATATAGTTTAAAATCCACTTAATTAAAAAATCCAAAACCCTAACTTTTCTCCTCTTTTTCCTTTCTCCTATTCCTCACCTACTCTGAGCATCAAAAATCTGTGTTCCCCCTTAGCTTTGAAAATCCACCACCAATTCTTTCTCTCGCGGATGAAACACAAAACTAAAGACAATACCTAACTCTCCTAACTCTCTATGTGGTCCCGTCTAACTGAGCCAAGCTCAGGTATGAGTTGTTCAAGGGTCCTTCCTACCCAGTGATCTAACTATGAGTAGCAATTCAGTTTCAATTGGGTCACACAGAGTTTCAGGAAGAGGAACAAGTGCTTCTTTAGCACATGGGTTCCAGAAATCATTAGATAAAGTGTGTAGGTGTGGTGTGAAATCGTCCATGAGAATGGCTCGCACAAAGGATAACAAAGGAAGACAATTTTATGGATGTAGTCGATTTAATAAGAATGGTGAAAAAAGTGTATCTTCTTCATGTGATTTGACCCACCTCCACACAAGTATGGTCTGAAGTTGTTACCCAAAGTTTTTGCCTCGGTTACGCGTAAACAAGCTAAAATTTCCATGCTCGAGACAACCATGAATGGCTTAAAAGCTGAAGTTGAAAAGCTACACCAAGATCTCTATGACATGAAGATTGCTTTGTCCAAAAGTTGGAATGATTGCAAGATGTATCAAAATGTTATATGTGTTATTGTAGTTTTGATACTTGCAATGTATCTTCTTACATAAACTCGATAACGTATGTTCTAATTATGATGAAATAAAAGTTGAAAGGTGAAATTGAATTTGTCCAAAAGTTGCCAAATACATAGTTCAGTTACTGCTAAGAACATCTGACAATAGCAACACATCTTAAGTTGTCCATTTACAAGGTTCAAAACCTGGCCAACTCAACAGCACAAATACTTAAGCATAACTACGAACATCTACATATAATCTAAAGTTGGCCAACTACAAGGTCCAGAAGGTGGCCAACTAAACAATTCAAAAAACTATACTACTAATTATGAATTAATATGGATGGCAAAGATGCAATCTTGCTTCGATGGTAGACCAAATCAATCTGTAGCTGGTTGAAATGGCTGAGCTTGCTGCAATGGCTAAGACTGCTATGATTGTTGAGACTTCGGTGGAGTTGTCCTCCTTTTATATTTCTACATAGAAGGCTAAACATGTTAGCAATTGATAGTAGAAAAAGTTACCGATAAGATAAAATAACATAAATTACCTTAGTTGAAGAAGTTGAAGCAATTGCAGTCGAACTTACTGCCTTTTGTGCTTCCTTTTCCTTCGCCAATCTATACCTTCTTTGAGTAGGTGATTCACCTATGATTGTAGGCTTACAACTTCGTATATTATGGCCGATCTGCTTGCAATTTCCATATCTCACATCTCCTCCTACTCGAGAGAGCTTAGTGGTATGCTTTTCTTTTTCATCAACTTGTCTTCTTCTCTTACGCTTGGGTCTGCCAGTTGATTTGCAAATTATAGGAGCATGCACATCCTCTGCTTTCGTCATAGGCTATTCATCCTTACTCAGAATTGGAGGAATATAATGAGAGTAGACTTCTAAGTACGTATTCTTTGAATAGCAAACATCCACAAATACTTCTGCCTGTAATCGACATGCCCGAATAGCAGCAACAACATGTTTGCAAAGGATACCCATTATCTCCCACATTTGACAATTAAAGGTTTGTGCATTAATATCTATAACAGATGTCGTACCATGGTAATTAATCTTAAACTGATGGGGCCATATAAAGTTGTGAAGCAATTACCTGCTACAAACTTTATATGATCCAACACCTTGATGATGCTGGGACATATGTATCTGTTGTATGATTCTATGCTCAATTGCTTCTAATGGATCTTCTTCATAAAATTTTTCTTGATCCACTCCAACATAGACACAATCAACATATCTCTCCCTTTCAAAATGGCTGCATTCAAAGATTCGCTGTTGTTATTCACAATCAAATATGTCTTTGATTATGTACTGAAGTGACTTTTACACCAAGTGGATGGGTTATTCTTCATTAAGAACTTGATAGTTTCCTCACCCATAGGCAACTTCTTCATCTCTTCCAAATAGTTCTTTCACTTAGCAACACTTTCAATTAAGGTGGCAACCCAAAGTAAGTCATTGTATTCTTTTCCTTTATAAGTTGCCTTGAAGTTTTGTTATAAATGCTTGACACAGAAGCGATGCTCGACACCTGGCATTAGTTAATGTATTGCCTATTGCAGTCCCTTCATTAAAAAGCAGTAGGTTAGCATTCCAAATCAAAACAAATCGATAAATCAACTTTGAATCGATAAACAGTAGGTTACCTTTTGCTTGTCTGACATAAATATCATCTTCGAATCTCTTGGATGGCCAAAGTCATTGATTAAGTTATGAAAAAACCACATCCAAGATTCCTTATCTTCTGCATTGAATACAGCTATTGCCAAAGGATACATCTGTTCGTTCCCATCTTTGGCTACATCTGTTCATTCAAGAAATTTTTCACACAAGTACCCACATCCCAAAAATTGAGATTATCAACTACCTAATCCAATCATAACCAAGTTTCACCATAACAAATGATACATGAACAATAATGTACATACCTAGATGTGACCAAGTAATTGTCCCAATTATGAACACAACTATGGTTTGGATTCCACATCTTGATCTAAAAGACACTTTCATTGTTGATCAAAGAAGCATGGACTCTAAACTTGCACTTGACCATGTCTTCTGCTATTTCAGATATAGCTTAATCTATTTCAGCTATACACATGGTCGTGACTCTTTGTTTGTTGTTCTTCTTCAATTTGTAACCACAACTTTTCTTGATACTCCAATCCTTTAATGCCTGTTTAAAAATTGCAATAGACTTGAACAACATGCCTTTAATCAATTCAATCTTTCCCTCTTCAGCCAACTTCTTGTTAAACCATGGGTGTTCAATAGGAGCATCATCGTCTGAGTCATGTACAACTCCATGTAGCTCCGTATCACCAAGAATTATGGGACTAGGCTTCTCCTCAAACTAATACACATTCTTTGGAACACGGTCCTCCATGTTCACTCTGTCCTCCATATTCTCTCATATATCCATATTCTCTTGCATATCCACATTCTCTCACATATCAATATGCCTTGGAACATCCACATCCATATCCAATTCCTCTCTAACACACTCTTCCAAATACTCTTCCTCATTTAGTTCCTCATCCTCATCCACATTGGCTTTCCCAGTCCAATCTTCATCCTCACTATAGTTCGAGTCTACATTCTGCTCCTAATCATCTAGCCCATTTCCTTCCTCATCTATACTTCAATCTTTCTCGACAACCTCATTAGGCATTTGAACTTCTAGGCTCTTTATCAGTTCTCTTAGCAGCATTCAATAATTTCTACAACTTGTCCAAATTTGAAATAACTAAGCCAACTTATATTCCATAAACATCAATAATTGGGTATGCTTTTTGAGTTTCAACCATTTGCACAATCTCAACATCGCTGAAAATCCGTATTATCTCACCCTTACCACCGCCACTAGTATACATCTTATACCATAAGTGAACCTCTTTTTATCTACAAATCACTAATATAAAACCTATGCACATCCCAATAGCTAAAGTGATCTATATTGAACCCGAATCCCATCTCGAATGAAGCCCCCTCTAACATATTGCGTGCATGGATTTTGCTCCCATCTTCTACCAAAAAGGAACCGCAGATGAATATGCTCGTCGACCATTATGATTCAAGTCAGAAACCTACCAAAATGGAAGTAAAAATTGACTGACCAAGAGCAGGAACAAAAACACTAAAATCTGGGATGAGACAAAGACAAAGGAGATGAAGACCTACCTGGGAAGATAAAGGAGCAGGAGCAGACACAAAAGTTGCTGTTCAAATGTCACGGAGAGAATAGAAGGTGAAGGGGTGGTCGGAGAGAAGTGAGAAAGGGAAGTTTCGAGAGAGGAATTGGGGAGGAGGGAAAGGGAGGGAAGTTTGATTTTTTAATAAAGGGTTTTTAAAATTATATTATTATTATCTTCTAGGTACTAAAATAGACATTTGCCTTAACTTATCCACTTCAGCTCCAACATTTTATCGAGAATACTACATAGACAGCCACGTCGGGCTCGAAATGGCACCATTTTGTTAAAAAGGCACGAGCCAGAGATTGGGACCGGTTCGTGATAGAAATTGGAATAAGTTGGACCAGTTCTACGGTCTAAAAAATACAAGGTTCCCAAGTGAGAATTGATGAAACTACATGGTACTTTTTTGTACTTTTCCTAAAGAAAAATAGAATGGGCCTAAAGAACCATAATGAAAAGGTTACATTGAATTTTAATGGAACTATATTTCCTATTCCTATTAAGATAGAAATTAATTTGCTATATATATGTCAATATGCCTAGTGTAACGCCCCGTGATTTGACCAACTGCCTCTAATGTACTAATATTGGTCTTTTCATTGTGGTTTGTCCTCACTCGCATGCACCTTGAGAAATTTCTCAGGAGGTCACCCATCCAGATCCTACCTTCGGCCAAACACCTTTTACTTTGAAGTTTTTTAAGGATGTGTGCCCGAAAAGAAGGGGCACCATATTAGTATGGATAGTAACAATCAAATCACTTAAATGGTTCACACAGTACATATACGAGATATCACATTCACCCCTCCTTAAATACGTGACATCCTCATTGTTCCATACACATAGTTCCAAAATCCCTCGGTTATAGGTGCATTTGATCCCCGAATCACACTATACATGCCAAGGTTGCTCTGATATGAAATATAATGCCTTGTGATTTGACTGACTGCTTCCACTATACCAACATAGGTCTTTTCAGCGTGCTTTGTCCTCACTTGCACACA